>CABHPP010132932.1:15166-27426 GCA_902168425.1 Peromyscus attwateri
ACTTTCCGCTTGGATTCAAGGCCAGCTCCACAAGGTAGGACACATGCCTAGTACTGCAAATCTGGTCAAAAGCTGGCATCTGGGGAGCTCATAGGCCTGGGGAAGAACCCACTACTATCATTTTGCTAAGTGATCATGTGACCAACTGCCTTCTCTATTTGTAGTTTATGCCCATAGACTAATGCTGTGCTTAGCCTTCATAAGAAACATTGGCAATTTTATAGTGTTAGCAGAACTAAAATCAGAGCCTTCTACAAAGCAATTTAACAACTAAGAATTTATTTGTCATTTATTTTATTTGTTTGAGCAAAGAAAAGAATTGTTAAGAATTGTTAATCCTGTAAAGGATGCTCCTAAGAACATCAGATACTGCGAAAGGAAGGAAGGAGAAAGAAAGGAAGAAAGGAAGAAAGGAAGAAAGAAAACTGAAAACATTCAAATGTTCCACCAGAAGAACTTAAATTTGGAGTACTACATACAGTAAAACAACAGATTCCAATATAAGGCACACACAAAGCAAAAAAGTACTAGGGTATACTCACTTCTATATGAAAAAATAATAAAGATCACATCCTACAATCTCAGTGGTATATGCTTAATTAAATGTTTCTAGAAAGAACCCCCAAAATTCCCCATTTCAAGTAAAGAACTGAGAATTTGAGAGTTTGGTTCACAAGGGAAAACATTTGGTTCTTTTACATTTTAATCCCATTTGAAATGTTTAATACTTTGCATACTTAGTCCCAAGACTGATTGATATGCCAAACTACTTAGATAAAATAATGTCTGTGAAAGACTTTTGTAAACGAAAGAGAAGATACACATGTAAGATATCCTAGGCAGTGTTTTTCCACTAGGATTTCAGGAAGGCTTGTTATTGATCCAATACCTACCGCCTGGAGCCAAACCCAGTAGCACAATTATCCAGTAAGCTCGGTGAGCAATTGAGGGGTCCTCCAATAAAATGCAAATATCCACCTGGGGGACACTAGCTTTAAGCAATCCTTCTCAAACATTTCCACAAATCACCCCAAACATCAAATGCACTGAGTTTGCACACACCCCCTCCCGGGTCCCAGAGGTATGTCAGAAGGGTCTCACATTTTCAATATGTCCACACCTTTTTCAAATAAAAAAGAGTCTCATAGAATTTCAAAGAAAATGGACAATCCAGAAAGAAGCAATAGGTTTATTTTTAAGCCCAACCCCCCACCTCGACTGAGAGGGTTTGGCTTTAAAAGGCATGCTTATCATCTCTGCAGAGGGGACCTGAAGTATGGAGTGAAGGACAGTGAGAACGTGGGTACAAAACATCTAACCTGTGGATTACACATTCTGAGGCTTTATCCTCTGAGATCCCATTCTCTAAGCAGGTTCTGAAGTCCTGCTGTGACCTTGTCCCTTGTCCTCACTTGTCCCTTGTCCTCACTAAGCCTTTTATTATTTTTTTTTAAGTTTCCATAGATACTGAAAAATCGCCACTCAAAGAGGTTTAGCCAGTACATTCTCACAGACAGCACACGGAGTCCCTTCCTGACCCCATGTCAATCCAGCATAGGGCCATATTTTCTGTGCAGCTGGTTGAACAGGGTGGAGGTACATGTCAAACACTGGATCAAACACGGCAGGACAGTGAGACAAAGGACGGCTTGGCCATGAGGTTAGAAAAACTACTCTAGCCATGGCGATTAGAGAAGGCCGATCCCAAGGAGAGACACTTCAGCTGAAATCTAAACTTTGGGATGGTGTGTCATTTGATACGCAGACTTCACTGAGCCATGGGGCACCCAGGTGAAGCATTATTTCTGGGTACATCTCTGAGAGTGTTTACACATGAGACTGACTTGAAATCAGCAGGCTGAGTCAAGTGGATGGCCTTCCCCAAGGCAGGTGGGAACCATCCACTCTGCGGAAAGCCTGCACAGGACAAAGGCAGAGGAAAGGAGAATTTCGTTCTCTGTTTCTGCCTTACTGTTTGAGCTACGCCATCTCATCTTGTCCTGCCTGTAGACTAGATACACTGCTGAGCTTTCCTGTTGCAGGGTCTTTGGAGTCGGATACAAGCACACCACCAGCTTCCCTGCCTCTCCGGGTTTCAGACGGCAGACTGTGGGGCTTCTTGCTTCCCACCTCCGTGTTAGCCACATTGTAAGCCTCCAGAATGTGGACTTAATAGTCACAGTATTCTATTTCACTGCAGAGTCCTGACTAATACAGAAGGGGTCAGCAGGCCAAATATGAGGAATATTCTAGAGCAAAGACCTAAGGTAGCACATACTTGGTACATTCAAGGCACAGAAGACCTGGGAGCGAGGGACAAGCAGTAAGAGGGGTCAAGTCCTGTAAAGCCTTCCTGGTTGAAATAAGAAAGTGAGGCTCTTTTCCCCGTGGGGAGTTCTGGGAGGTCCTTAGACAGGAGGATGATAAAACTGCACTTATCTTTTGAGCAAGTCATTCATCTCACTATGTGGGCAATGGTCCTCAGTGATCCAACACAAGGATAGCTCTGAGGCAAACAAAACCATCCAGATGAAGGATGATGGCGGCAAATCATAAATTTATTAACAGGAATAAAGACTCAAATTTCAGGACATATTTTAGAGCCATGAGATCGGTAACACTTTGGTTACGGGGATGAAGGAAGTAAAGAATTTTAGTGAATGCAATCCAGATTCTACCACAGACTGAGCTATCTGGTGAATGACACACTTTTTACTAGGATAGGGAGGGGGGTGAATTCTGGCATGAACTTTGTAGTCAAGTCTTTTTTTTTGGGGGGGGGGTTTCGAGGCAGGATTTCTCTGTGTAGCTTTGCGCCTTTCCTGGATCTCGCTCTGTAGACCAGGCTGGCCTCGAACTCACAAAGATCCGCCTGCCTCTGCCTCCCAAGTGCTGGGATTAAAGGCATGCGCCACCACCGCCCGGCCTGTAGTCAAGACTTTTATTTGCCATCCAAAACATCCCTTCTACTTCTTCCTAAATAACTGAACTCTTTTTTTTAAATGCCATTTTTTTTCCAAGCCTCCTTTTTCCTGGTTATTTATAAATAAAGCTTCTGATTCCATGAGTTGATTTGGACTTTTGGGACACTCGTGTAGATGGGATGTGGCAATGTATAAACTTGCACATAATATTCTGTGTAGAGATCATATCTAAACCACTTTAGGTCACCATAGCTTATTCTTTTTTGTGAGTACATTGTATCCCATTCATCCATTTCCACAGAAATTGGATGTTTCAGTTATTTGCAGGTTTGGACATTTAAACAATGCTGCTATAACATTCTTGTTCAGTGGTCTCAGTCATCCTGAGAGAAGGTTTTCCCACAGTGGAGCGACTGGATGACTTTTCAGGCAATTTCAGTCCTCCAAACATTCATAGCCTATAAATGAGCCATTCTTTTCTTCTGTGCACAGATGTGTTTCATCCTAGATCTGAAACATTAGAGACAAAAATCGTAACCCAGTCTAGTCTTACTTCTAGCTCTGTGGAGTAGATCTTCTTTCCCCTTATAGACTAAAAGGAATTAAATTTTCTCTTAGGCTTTCTATTGTACAGTAGAACATCTGAGGCCAGCAAAGCAATAAAAATTACTTTTAAAATGAAAACAGTAATAAAAATAAAACTCTCTTGAGGTATCTCATATTTTTTTATTTTTCATATTAAAGAAAAAGATGTCTCCTCTAGTCTGGTTGAAAAGCATGGAAAAAATATAGCCTACACCTATAGCCTGCAAATATATTTCTTTAGCAAATGTTAGCAATTGACTCAAGGTTCCCTGGCTGCCTCTAGGAGAAAAGGAAGAAAAAAAAAAACCCAAGATATCTTATTTCATAATCATTAGATCATTTCTCTGTTCATAAATAAGCATTGCCAAAAATGATTTGTAATATAAAAAATGTTATAGACTTGGACATTCATAATTTTGTAGAGCTTTTATTCCTACAGTTGGGCAACAGTTCTTCGCCTCATTATAAAACATTTATCCATTCCCACATTCAAATCCCCCGAGCTTTTATGCATTCTGTCTCATTGCTAGTCTAGCAGTGTGTGAAAACAAAATCGTTTTGAAAGAAATATAATTGCTCCAAGTTAGAATACTGGGAAATTATTTTTTTCTTTCAAAAAGCTAAATACTAATTACCAATTACCTCCACATTGATTACTAAACACCTCGTGTTTCAGCGCCTCTGTCTTAATTACGCTGTGGGATTTGCAGGGATTAAAAATGCTTTACATAGACCTTAGGTAGCAGCACAATGGCTAAGCCTCCAACAGGCTGAATGCAGTTAGGAGCTGCTGAACAATAGGGGTTTGTTCTGAGAAATGTTCCATTAGCAATTTCACTGTGTACAGACATCACATGGTGCACTTTGACCCACAGCACACCACACTGTCCAGTACAGCCTCATGTTCCCAGCACCTGAACAGCTGGTCATGTGCTGAATCCTGAGAGAGGGCAGTTGTACCCCTAAACACATAAATAGAGGAAAGGTACAGTCAGATTCCTCAGCTCTGCTGTGATCTCATAGGGCTACTGTTGTCCAGGCAGTCTGTTGCGGACAGAATTATAATTTATGTAGCACATGACTGCCCAAGTTTTAGCAAAGCGAGACCCCCACTTTCATCAGCAATGGTTGGAAAAACTTAAGAGGAAAGCTACCTGAATTTCCATAGCCCTCATCCTACCCAAAATAATTGAACACTGAAGAATTAGCAATTTTCAAACTCATGAATGGAGCTAGACAACTGCAAATCTTTTCATTGTTCCTCAGGAGTTGGAAGACTATGCTTCAAAACATAAATACATCACAGTGTTCCAGGAGTCTGCATGTATCAATGCCTTTCAAATAAATCAACATTTTTCTTATGAAAAAGGAAAAAAAAACATTTCAACATCAAATTTCAGAATGAGCAAACACCATTTGGTGACAGCATCACAAAGGGACTGTTCCAGACCAGCGCTGGTGGGCAACAGCACACACTGAGTGCTTGTTAAAGCAAACGCCTAAGCATCTAGGTTTTCCTTACACTGCCTTCCAATGCCAGACTCAAGCTAGGAATTCAAAATTCATTGAACTTAACAATTATCATGTTTGATGGCTTGATGTCTATGTAAAAATTAAAGGCTCTTGGGGTCAGGATAACGGGTATACACATCCAATTATTAATCAGAAGACTAGGGCAAGCAATCTCAAAGGCAGCTTACATAACAGCCTCAAGCTCAGCGGCCTCCAGGAATCTCGCAGGTGACAGTTTGGGCTAGTCGTGAGGTCACAGCTTTCACTGGGACACTAGGAGAGCCCCAGCCCAGCGGCCCCTCAGCTCCAGCCAGTTGTCCCTGTATCTTCCCACTTTTTCAACAAGCCAGAACTGCAGCTTCATATGTGAAATCTTCCTATTAAAATGTTGGCACAGAAAGTCTAAAAGCACTGCATGGGCCAAATAAAACACGTCTGTAGGCAGGATCCAGCCAGCTGGCTGCCAGTTTAAGATCTCAGGAGAACTGCAGAGAAAGGAGAAAGTCAAATATTCCCTTGTTTCCCTCCTCCAACTTGGGAATGCACAATCTTGGAGATCACTGTGAAAGTCTAGACAAGGAAGGGTTTTTGGTTTTTTCTTTTAAATGGTGTAGTACTTCGCTTAGAACCCAAGAGAGACATTACTTTCCTGAAATAATGTTAATGATGTTTACACACACACACACACTCAGGATCACAAATACTGTTTGGAGTGCTTCCATCATTAAGTTGGGATATATATCTTACTGGTGCACACTAGAAAACGGAAATCCATTTAAAAGCCATTTGTACTCCAAAAGATAGGCTGCTGGCCTTCACCACCCTTGTCCTTGCTCTAACAAGAAGCAAAATGTACTGAGCTGCAAATTGTTCTCCAGAAGCTGAAATAACCCATTCAAAATCCTGAAAGCTGGTTCTTGGAGATAAGTCAAATGCCTGCTGCTACCAGGCCATCCTTGCTTCATTTATTCCTGCCTGTGATACGGGGCAAGCCAAGTGTGGGAACGGGGGAAGGATAAACAGAGTCCGAGCTTCTGGTCTGCACACAGTGCTGACAATAAAGAACTGGTCTTTAGTCTTTCTGCAAAGCAAAGCAGTATCGTACAGAGGGAAACGAAGTTTTGCGTCTCTACCAATAAAGTGCTCTGCAAATATTTCAACACTACAGATACCATTTCATTGCATTCCCTAAAGAGATGCTTTCCTCTTTCATTAGTATAAACATGGATACATTTTTACAGGCTGTTATATCTGGCAACTATTTACCGCCTAACTTAACACATGCTGGTCATATCAGCTTAATCAGTAGTTCTTAACTTTTTAAAGAACCTCATCATAGAGGGGACCCACCTACCCCTAAAAAATTCTTTGATTTACCTCATTTTGCATACAACTGTTAGGGAATCAACAGTCTCCTGAAGAAGTCTATCCAAGGGTCTGTATGTAGGAACTCCATGGCAAAACTGTAATTCCATTTATTCTAATCTCAACAACAATTTAAAAAAAAAAACCTTAAGGATATGAAGTAAGAAATGAAGGCAATAAGAACTCATTCATGTCCTTCTTGTTCAAGAGTTGTTTGTGATTTCAAACTGCAGTCATTTTTAAACCCGCCAGACAAGGGTAGCTATTAGGCTGTCATATCAACTAAAAGATTATTCACTTTCTTAAAATGATACCTCCTTTATTTCTTAACCATATGCAAGTGGTTTTTCTGTTTTTGTTTTGTTTTTTTCTTTTCCATGATTAGGTTGTTCCAAATATCATTGGAGATGTCAGGGCGCATTTATCAGTAAATGCTAAACACTGTTTTACATAAGGTTCTGATGTTGTTTCCTTCTATAACTGAATCTCTGTTGCATGTGATTAATGCTGACCTCTGTTTACAAACAAGACATTGTGTAATGAAGACAGTATGATGCTGTAGACACCACATCTGAAACACAAAAGGAACCTCACAAGGTGGCCAGCATTAGCATTAGTATGGTACGTGGGATTCTGCGTCCCCGGAACTTTAAGTTCATATAAACATCTATAAAATGAAATCCATAGTATAGAAAAAAATATATCATTGACGGGTATGCGGCTCAATTGAGTTTATTTGTAATTGAATTTTGATATGTATGATTTGGTGATGTTAAAATGTTTCTGAAACCAGGATGCAAAACAACTTTAGTTTCAAGGACAAAGAAGGCCAACAGTATGCAAATGGAGACATTTCTCCTCCAGGAACCATCTTTTGGAAATCAGCCCCACAGGCATCTTAGCGAGCAGGCTGCCACGGTGACAGGGACGCAGAAGTAGTGCATGCAGGGAGCATCCCACCGCTGCCCTCCCTGGACTTCTATCTGCTTCCAGCTTTGCTAAGGGCTTCCGGTTTTCCTAAAGTACGGAAGGTAAGATTATAAAGAGAAAATGTGTCCATCTAGCAGATCCAGATGGACAAGATGCATATTTCAGGTTAGATTCAGGCAACACCATCCAGAGGCCTTTTTCCCGAAGTCTGATTCCCAGGCACTGTGCATGGTCCACCAAGTCCTGTGCAAACCACCATCGCTCCAATCACCCCATTCCAGCCCAGGGTATTTCTGGGGGGCATCTCTCCCAGCACCTGGCATAATACCTACTGCTTAGAAATGCTTGTTGATCTGACAGAGAGCTAATCTCTGAATGTATATAAAGAACTCAGGAAACTAAATATTAAAAAAGCAAATAATTCAAATTAAAAATGGGGTACAGACCTAAACAGAGAATTCTCAACAAAGGAATTTCAAAGGCTGAGGAACACTTAAAAAACTGTTTGACATCCTTAGCCATCAGGAAATGCAAATCAAAACAACTCTGAGATTCTACCTTATCTCTGTCAGAATGGACAACTGACAACTCATGCTAGAGAGGATGTGGAGTAAGGGGAACACTCCTCCACTGCTGGTGGGAGTGCAAACTTGTATAGCCACTTTGGAAATCAGTATGGAGATTGCTCAGAAAATTGGGAATCCATCTATCTCTAGACCCAGCTATACCCTCTTGGGCACACAACCAAAGGATGCTCCATCTTATCACAAGGATACTTGCTTAGCTATGTTCACAGCAGCTTTATTCATAATAGCCATAAGCTGGGAACAACCTACATGTACCTCAGCTGAAGAATGGATAAAAAAAACATGGTACATTTACACAATGGAGTATTACTCAGTTGATAAGAAAAAAAAAATGACATCATGAAATTTGCAGGCAAATGGATGGAACTAGAAAAAAGCATCCTGAGTGAGATAACCCAGACCCAGAAAGACAAACATTGTGTGTACTCACTTATAAGTGGATATTAGCTGTTAAGTAAAGGAGAACCATGTTGCAATCCACAGACCCAGAAAGGCTAGGTAACAAGGAGGGCTCAAGGGGGGGGATGCACAGATCTCCCTGGGAAGGGGAAATAGAATAGATTTCGAAGATGGACTGGGGGAGGTTGGGGATGGGAACAGGAGGGATCAGGTGGGGGGCTATGGAGAGAGAGAGAGTACTAGGAGAGATGACTGAAATTGGGGGGGGGGGCATTTTGGAGGCAATGTGGAAACCCAGTGTAATGGAAACTCCCTGGAATTTATGAGAGTGATCCTAGCAAAGACTCCTAGTAATGGGGGATATGGAGTCTGAACTGGCCATCTTCTGTAACCAGCAAGGCTTCCAGTAGTGGGACTGGGACATCAACCCAGCCACAAAATCTTCAACCTACAATTTGTCCTGCCTGCAAGATGTGCTGGAGTAAAGGTGGCCAGAATTTGTGGGAGTGGCCAACCAATGACTGTTCTAACCTGACGCCCATGCCACAAGAGGGAACCCATGCCTGACACTGCCTGGATGGCCAGGAACCAGAGGCTGGATAGCCCAGAGAACCAGGATAGAGCCAAACACAACTGGCCAAAAAAGAAAAAAAATCAATGAAATGATATTCTGCTATACTCATAGACTGGAGCCTAGCATAATCATCATCAGAGAGGATTCATCCAGCAACTGATGGGATCAGATGCAGAGACCCATAGCCAAGCATTAGGTGGAGCTTGGGGAACCCCATAGAAGAGGGGAAGGAAAGACTGTAGGAGCCAGAGGGGTTGAGGACACCACCGAGCCTTTACTGGGTCTCTGCTGGGTCTTCTGCATATGCATTATGGTTGTTAGCTTGGGGTTCTTGTGGGACTCCCAACAGTGGGAATGAGAGGTTGTCTCTGACTCTTTTGCCTGCTCTTGGGACCCTTTTCCTTCTACTGGGTTGCCTCAGCCAACCTTGATATGAGAGTGTGTGCCTAGTCTTATTGTAACTTGTTAATGCTGTGTTCAGTTGATAACCCTGGGAGGCCTGTTCTTTTCTGAAAGGAAATGGAGGAGGAGTGGATTGGGGGTGGGGGAGACTGGGAGGACTGAAGGGAGGGGAAACTAATCAGGATGTAATGTGTAAAAGAAGAATAAATTTAAAAAATAATAATAAAATAAAATAAATGTTTGTTGAAACAGTGAGTAATGCCCTTACCCTCACTATGCTTAACCAGAGTTCTTAAATATAAACATAATCTTAATCTTAAATATATATGTGTGTGTGTGTGTGTGTGTGTGTGTGTGTGTGTGTGTCTTGTAGTCCATGTCTCTCAGAGCTCATGGAATCTTTTTTTCTCTGAGAATCCAAGGTTTTTTTGGAGTCTTATGGCATTTATGAGTGCAGCCACGTTCTGTAATCAGACAACACAGAGGAATGACAAACGGACTGCATTCCAACCTCAGGCTCAGCCAAACATTTACCCTCCCTCTGTCCTCTTCCTTATCTGAACAACGGAGACAACAGCAGCCTGTTTCTCACATCTGCTGCACACAAGAGCTAATTTAATTTGCCAGCCATCTAGAAAATATTTAAATGACTGAGAAATTTTATCGCAGCAGAGACAAAACAAATGCTAACAGTTCTAAAAAAGAAAAAAAAAATACCCTAAGGCCTTCTTGGAAACCATGAATGAAGGGCAGCCAAACACATCATGTTTCCCAGCGGATACAAGACGATAAGGCGGTAAGGCAGAGATGAGATATTAAATACCGGTGACTATGATAACTATCCAAGTTTCCACCTGCATCACACACAGAACAATCCATACAGATGTAAATGAGGTTCAACCAATTACTTTTAAGGTGGAGATGACTTTGCGGCCATCACCCTGGTTAACAAACAGAAAGATCATCTCAGGCATACCATGCCTTTCCTAACCTCTGTCATGTTCTCCTTTCAAAACTAACAAACACCCCGTCTTCCTTAACATGTGCTGGCTACCAGCTCTGCGGCTACCCTCCCTGGAGTTTATGGTGCCTATATATACAACCATCAAGTGCATGGATTCTTTTGAATCAACCCTTCTTTCACTAGCGTTATCTTTGCTGGATATCCATGTCACTGCATGTGGCGTGGTGTGCCCCTCTCATTCCTATGTAGTATCCCATTGTGCAGATCATTATTTATCTGTCCTGCTGTGACAGAACATTTTGGTTGTTTTGAACATTACAAATTGTTCATTCATAACATCGCTATCTAAACACTAGAAAACAGGCCCAGAAATATACAGCCTACTATGAATACATAAGAAACCTTAGTGAACTCCATATAAACTGAGTCCAACAGAAAATTATGCTACATAATTTAAAATAAATAACTACCAAGTCATTAATGTAAAGGGGGAAAAAAAATCACCCGTATAAAAAACTGCTTAATTTTATTTGATTTTTGTCTTTTAAAATTTCAAATGAGATTTCAGGTAAAATCTGCTTGCCTTTTTTTGTTGTTGTTGTTTGTTTTGGGTTTTGGTTTTGGTTTTTCAAGACAGGGTTTCTCTGTGTAGCTTTGCACCTTTCCTGGAACTCATTCTGTAGCCCAGGCTGGCCTCGAACTCACAGAGATCTGCCTGGCTCTGCCTCCTGAGTGCTGGGATTAAATGCATGCGCCACCACCGCCTGGCTATCTGCTTATGAAATATCAATAAATCTATCAAACTTACTTCAAACAGATAATTTATTTTTATGTTAATACATTTTCTGTAATAAACATTAACTTTTTAAGCAGTCATTTTGCTAATTAAATTTTCACCTGGGTTACCTCTATATGGCAAGATTATTAAACATTGTCATCTTTCTTTTGGCATATATATGTACATATATAAAAATATATATAATCTTATATCCTTAAACTTTTATACTATAAACATTATAATTTTACACTTAGACATTCATGTGCATGTGTATATGTGTAGGTGTATGTGTGGTGGCCTGAGGAACGTGGAGGCTTGGGCCAATCTCAGATATCACTCCCCAGGCATCTCTTGCCCTATTGACAGGGTCTCTCACTGGTCTGAAGTTCACCAAGTGGTCTGGCAGGCCCTCATCTCGGGATGAGAGGCACACATCACCGTGCCAGTTTTTCTATGTGGGCACCAGTGACTAAACTCAGGTTCTCAGATTTGCACAGCAAGCAATTGACTAACTTATCTGTCGTCCTTCCATAATCTTAAAGTTACTATTTTCCCTATTTAATCTGTCTGAAAATTGCAATATTCAAAATTAATCTAGTTTTCCAAAGTAGAAGTATGTAGATAAGCCACTAATAAATGATATACTCATTTACTGTTACCTTTGAGAAATGGAAAAAGAAAAATGGAGTTTATGTCAAGTAAATAAAGACTAACAAAGTGCTGGAAGTTTAAAAACCAGGAAGGGCATGTGCCTGCCTACCAATCTGGAACTGTCACTCTAAGCCATGGAGCTTTGATTTGATCATTATTTTAACAAGTATCCTCTCTTTCCAGAGTGTGTGCTACACATTGGGAAGCTTATAAGCAACATTGCGCAAGCTAGCTTTGAAACCGCGCTTACATTCCGATGAAAGAAAATATTCTAGATACCACTGATATTATGCTATTCATGCCAATGTTAGCAAATATAAAAAATATGGAATAAAAAGCTAGCATCAGTGTGGAATGTGAAGATAAGACAAATGAAACCGGGAAATCAAGAAATAAATCAGTAAATAAACAAATAGTGATGCCTAACCATAACATGTCAAAGATTGATGGGGGTTTTTTTAATTTTAGTGTCTTTATAAAATTTTTTAGATTTGTTTATTGTATTTGTGTGAGCGCTTTGCCTGCATGTACTTATGTGCACCGTGTGTGTGTGTGTGTGTGTGTGTGTGTGTGTGTGTGTGTGTGTGTG
>CABHPP010132933.1:3508-28918 GCA_902168425.1 Peromyscus attwateri
CTCTCTCTCTCTCTCTCTCTCTCTCTCTCTCTCTCTCTCTCTCTCTCCCTCTCTCTCTCTCCCTGTACCTTATGATCAGGTATCAGCTCTCAGCTATTGTTCTAGTACCATGCCTGCCTGCCTGTCACCATCCTCCCTGCCATGATGATAATGGATTAACTCTTTGAAACTGTAAGCAAACCCCCAATTAAATTTTTTTTGTTTTCCTGTAAGTTGCCTTGGTCATGGTGTCTCCTCACAGCAACAGAACAATAACTCAGACACTTGGCACGATTTTTTTTATGTCCTTAATGGTTTGCCATCTATCTATAATTGTTTTCTCCTAAGTTGGAAAATGTGTTTTGTTTGTTTGTTGTTAGTTTTTAGACAGGTTCTCACTGTGTAGTTCTAGCTGATCTAGAACTGGCTACATAGATCAGGCTGGCCACTAACTCTTAGAGGTCTTTTGCCTCCTAAGTACTGTGGCTAAAGCTTTGTGTCACCACACAGGAGCGATTCTTATGCTTATGAATTGAGTGATATGGTGAACAACCTATGTCCTTTCCAAACACCGAGTAGATTTATCACTTTTACTCTTCAAGGGTTTTTGGTTATTTTTCCCAGCACTTATAAATCAAACATGAAACTTCAACTATTTCTTGAAACAAAACTGTAAGAAGAGATGGTTAGGCATGAACTGCTAAAATGAGTTTATTTAATAAGGAGAAAAATAGCAAAAGATGGAGCTAATTAAGCAATGGTCATGTCTTTAGAAGAGACAGTTGAGGGAAGGCAGGCAGGAGGTAGAAACAGTTCAATGCAGCATGAGCTTGAGGCTAGTAATTGGAAAATACCATTTTCTTTTCCCTCGGAGTTTAACCCCATCAGAAAGTCTCCTAGGTAGAAGTGTCAAGGAAACTGTCAGGCACCAACTTCTTACTCTCTCACTGGGCCAGGTCTGCTTGCCTCTTTAGGATCCGCAGAGAAAGATTCAAGTAACATAAAAACATTGTCTAAAGGAGAGGGTTCCTTGGAGCCTTAATAAGAGAATAGTGATGAATTGCCCGGGTACTCATAAATCCTGTGTTCATTATCAATAGGAACTCAACATTATTAGGAGCGGTTTGAAGATGGAGTGGCCTTCCTTGTTCTGGTGAACTTTGTGACAACAAGTAGATTCTAATAGCAGTAGGCATCAGACTACAAAGTGGCTGCTTAGAAAAAAAAAATCAACTCCTGGGCTAGCTGAATCCAAGGCACCAGAAAGGATTAGATCACAGACCTTCAGATCAGGCTATCTCCAGAGACCAGACCAGGACTGGGACCACAGTATGGGGGTGGTGGCTCTGTGCATCTGTGGTCTGTGGCTCTGACTACCACCTCAGCATCTGTTGGGATTGGTTGAGTTCAGTTCTCAATTCTAGCCATTTTCTGTCATTCTTCAGCTTTAGTTCTGAGCAGCCAACCTGGGGTAACCAGGATTGGACACATTAACTCCTCCCCAGGCCCCTACTTATGATTGCTGTGACTTCCCCAGGCAACCACATAGCAGAGATGAAGAGAGAAATTCTAGGCATAACACAGTCCTTTCCATGTGCTACTGATCATGATGGGACTGCCGTAGACACAGGAAGGATCCGATGTTCAGAAGTTTGCTGTTGGTTTGCAGAATACTTTAATAAAGTGTGTAACTAAAGTTCAGGGGTACTTGATAAGGGCTACCATACAATGTGTGCAATGTCACTATGCTTACATTACAGGTAGAGGATAGAGGTGGAAAAGGTCATACTTCCTATAATGTAGCTGGGCAAGGGACTGAAGTGGAGTCCAAACCCAAGGTGGTAGGCTGGCATGCAGTATGAGTCATGGGTCCCATTGCTATGACAAAGTACATGAGAAACTCAAGGAAGGGAAAGTGGCGTTTGCTCAAGATCTGTGGTATGATCCTCCGTTGTGAGAAAGTCAGGGAGGCAGGTGCTTGAGAAAGCTGGTCACATCACATACACAGCCAGGAAGCGGAGAGAGCTGACAGCTGGTCACATCACATACACAGACAGGAAGTAGAGAGAGACGACAGCTGATTACATTGCATATGCAGACAGGAAGTGGAGAGAGATGAATGCTGTTGTTAACCTTGCTTTCTCTTTTTTTATTCAGTTCAGAAACCCAACATATGGGATGGTGCTGCCCAGAGTTAGGGCAGGCCTTCTCGCTCCAGTTAACCTAATTCAGATAATCCCTCATGGGCATGCCTAGAGGCTTATTTCCTGAGTGGCTATACATCCTGCCAAGTTGACAATATTAACCTTCAAACATGCCTACATTACTGTGACAAATGTTGATGGTCTCTCCCTGAGATCAGGTTTTTCTCTCGTCCTGAATTCCTATAGTGTGATGTGTTGACCCAGACATGATATTCTCATCTTAGTTTCCCTAAATGTCACTTACATAAGACATTGATTAGCAAATAGAATTAATTGACTGAGGATTTCATAGGCACTCAGAGGATAGGTTTACATTTCTGTGACACAAATGACTATTACTATTAAATAAAATGCACCTTTATTTTGTCACTGAAGAATTTCTACTCTTCCCACCCCCTTTGGCTTATGGACCTCACCTTCCTTCTCTTTCTTTCTCTATATCCTCTGCAAATATCATTTAGGAGAAAGCAAGAACAAGAATTCTCCCCCTTTCATTTTACCTTTTTTTTTTTTTTTCTTTTCTTTTCCCCAGACAGGATCCCAGGTGGCCTAGGCAGGTCTCTCAAATTCACTCTGTATCTTAGGCTGTCTTTAAACTCCTGATCCTCCTGCTCCAGACTCCCAAACTCTGGGATGACAGACAAGCACCACCATACCTAGCTTTCCCTTCAGCTTTTTTTTTTAAAACAAAGCAACTTTGTTTCTCTGAAGTGTTTGTTCCGGACTTGTATCTGGATCTCTTCAGTGTATCTGCTCCCTCTTTTGCTCTCAAAAGGCCCACGCAGTACAAGGTGAATGTGATGAGTCTTCCCGGCAGAGCAGGAGATGGAACTCCCACCTGTAGAGCACAGAGCCTGACCCCCCAGAGCAGGCCTCAGGTCTGTGCGGATGCCAGCGGACTCATTTCAAAGCCCTTTGGGCTGGAAGGTTCAGGAAAGAAAGAAGAGGCTGAAAGGGAAATGGAAGGGAGAGGAAGTGCACAGAAGCCTGTTTTCTGTCTTCCTATTTATAGGCTGGCATCGCCTGTGGACTTTTGAAATGCAAAATGCAAGTTTCTTTTTCAAAGGGCGTGTTCTCCTTTCCTGCCTTCAGCCTTGCTTTCTCCGTGCTTTACCCTTGCTTCAGCTCAGCTAATGTCCTTGACAAAGCAGAAGTAGAGAGGTGCATGCAAGGATGCATTCTCATATTCAACTGATCTGTCAGGCTTTATTTTAGTCAGCAGTGCGTTACTGTAACCCAGTGCTGGAGCCAATCGGCTTCAAGGGTGAGGAAGAGGAAGGGCTTATTTGGCGACTCAGGTTTTGGAGATCTCATCCTGTGATTAGCTGCTCCACAGCGAGTGTGATGAGGCAGCACACCATGGAGGAGGTGCGGCATTGGAGGAGGGCCCTCCTCATCTTAAGGCGCCTGGGAATGGGAAGGGCAGAAAGGGAAATCCCAGCATTCTTTGGGGCATACCTCCTGCCACTGGCTTCCTTCCCACCAAGCCTCTTAAAGGTTCTGTCAGTTCATGACCGTGAGAGGCCAGTGACCGGGGCCTTTAACACATGGTCCTTTGGCGGACACTTTTCCAGACCACATGGGTTACAAATGGATCTATTTAGATTTGACTTGACTTATTTCCTTTAGAGTAAGTTAATAATGAATATTCCTAGAAATCCTTTAGAACACCCTGTGCCAGTAACCTTTCTCACTTGAGATAATTAGATGATGAGAAATGTCTAGTTCATCAATTGTTTTAAGAATCAATACGTACATAAAATGTATATTCCTTTTTTCTCTACTAATACCATGACGTTTTTAAAAACTAAATTTCAATTAATTTATTTTCTATAATAAGCCAGCTGCTTACCATCCTATTGACTGCACATTCTTCATTGAATGTAATATGAGCACATGATGCTCACAGAACATTTGATCCTACCTGTGTGCACATGCTAAAACAGAATATTCCAACAGCATGAAGCCTGAGAGTTCATTGGACTTGAATGGATGACCTGCATGGATGAGTAGGATTCAGCGGGCAGTATGAAGAATGTGCAATGTGGACATGAACATGGTGTTTGGGGACATACTAGTTAGTGCTAATTGTCAACTTGAAAGAATCTACAATCACTTGGGATATGGTCCTCTCGGGACATCTGTGGGGTAGTGTCTTGATTATATTAATTAGGGTGGGAACACTTGCCCACTTTGGCTGGGATTCTAGGGTTACTATTGCTGTGACAAACATAAAATAACTAAAATCGACATGGGGAGGAAAGGGTTTATTTGGCTTATTCCTGAGTCACAGCCCACTGAGGAAACCCAAATTAGGAACTCAAACTGGATGGGAAGCTTGAGGCAAGAGCTGATGAAGAGACCATGGAGGCTTGCTGCTCACTGGCTTGCTCTTTATGGTTTTTTGTTTGTTTGTTTGTTTGTTTTTAAATAAAACCTAAGCTGGTTCCTCTCCATCAATCACTAATTTAAAAAATGCCTCAAGGCTTGCCTACGGCTTGGTTTTATAAAGAAATAAATGAAGCTTTTCTTCCTCCAGTTGACAGTAATAGAAGAGAAACCAAGACAGGGGTATGCCTATACAATGGAGAGGAATCCAGTCTGGCTGGAGTGTGGTTGTGCTGACGCTGGTGGTAAAAGGTAACGCAGGAAAGTTAAGACAGGGATTGATTGCCAGGGAAGGAGGCAGAGGCGACAGCATCAGATGGTTGGCACCTCATTTTGGAAGGCATATTTGGCAGACTTTGAAACTGTCCCCATACCTTAGCAGTAAGGAGTAAAAAAATATGGAAAAAGGGTTCATATTCTTCCCCTCAGGCATGCACAGTAGTCCCACTCCTGCTGTGCTCTCTGAGAGATGTCCAGGGTATGGGTAGTGCTCCACCATCCCTCATCTGGCTTGGGAACCCACACTTCCCCCACCCAATGAAACAGCTGATTGACTATTTCTTCAACACAATCATTAACTGTAGAAAAGAGAATTTGCTTAAGCAAAGAAAACTTTTTTCTTTTTTTTTTTCTTTTTTTTTTTTTTTTTTTTGGTTTTTTGAGACAGGGTTTCTCTGTGTAGCTTTGCGCCTTTCCTGGAGCTCACTTGGTAGCCCAGTCTGGCCTCGAACTCACAGAGATCCGCCTGCCTCTGCCTCCCGAGTGCTGGGATTAAAGGCGTGCGCCACCAACGCCCGGCGAAAACTTCATTTTCTTAATAGATAGTCACACCGAGGGGTCTTAGCAGCTTTTAGACAGATGCCCCTTGTCCATACAGAGGTTTTCCTTGTCGGTAACTCAGCACCAATGTTTCATGTCTTCTTAAATCTTGCATTAGCACTATATATGGTTTATTTGTGATCAAGATGGAAATGATCTTTCAGACCACATTGAAGTTTTTTAAACTCTTACGTTGTTTTAGAAAGAGCCTTTATACAAAGATGAATCAGTAGGATATTTGGCATTCTAATAAGTATTACTTTAAAAAATTAGGGCATTTCTCTTGAGTGGCTGTCTATTATGCTAGGTTCTGTAATAATGACGATGATAATAATAATAATAATAATTACATATTGTAAAAAACTTTCTAAGATATTAGACTTATGTATAAAATATCTTTAAATCTCATGCTCATAATGTAATCAACTTTTAAGTCCTGCAGTCTGGTACTTACATTTTAAGAGAATCGAAATTTGTATGTGTTCCTTGGGAAGGTCTCACCTGCTTTTGGTTTCATGGTTAACTTTAACTTGTTCTTATCCTTTAGAGCAGATAATTCACTTTGGAGGATGTAGTAGGAATCTTAGCAGGTCTTATTAATAAGATCAAACCTGGGGCCAGCTATTGGGGTGAATGCTGGAAGATCAGAGAAGCAGAACAAGCCACAGCTACCTCACCTTGCCAGTTCCTCAGCTGATCCTGTTTCCTCAGACTGGAAGCCTCTTAGTCTTCATCCAGAATGAATCTCAGCCGAACTGTGCTGCTCAAAAGCCTAAAAGCTTAACCAGCCAAATGCTTCTAGTTCCTGGTCTTCATGCCTTATATACCTTTCTGCTATCTGCCATCACTCCCTGGGATTAAAGGCTCACTTCTTGGGATTAAGGGCGTGTGTCACCATGCCTGGCTGTTTCCAATGTGGCCTTGAACTCACAGAGATCCAGATGGATTTCTGCCTCTGGAATGCTATGATTAAAGGTGTGAGTGCCACCATTTTCTAGCCTCTGTATCTAGTGGCTGTTCTGTTCTTTGACCCCAGATAAGTTTATTAGGGTGCACAATATTTTGGGGAACATAATACCACCACAGGAGGAGGCTGTTCATGAATGGGTCTTCAAGGATAAGTAGGAATGTGCTGAGTGAGGGTCCACGGTGGGAAGGTCTGACATGTCCTCTAATTGGTGGGCAGTGTATGTATGTGTATACAAGTGAGCTGAGTTGACTATTAAAGCATACGTGTAGTAAAATTAAAAAGGGCTGGGTACATTTCTATGGTGTTTCTCAAGAGCCAATAGACCATGGAAAATAATTTGAACTATAGAAAGGCCATTGATAACATCAACTATTGATTATGAAGGAGGGTGGTATGCAAATTAAATGATGGTAAGTTACTAGCGTATTAAATACTGTTATGGACAAGAGATTACTAGGGAACTGTATCGTGACAATAAAATTGGATAAAGTAGGGTGTAGTGACAGATGAAATAAATACAAGGAATCTTACTTTGGTACATTGACATGATGAATATGGGTATTAGCAGGAGAGAGTGGCAGGCAAAGCCTTTCTATTGTTATTTCTGGAGTCACTTCCACTTCCAGTGTTATACTGGACCTGGTGACATGATGATAATGCCATCACTCCAAATAAGAAACACAGAAGGGTGACTGGATTTTAGAGGAGATAATTTTTAGCAAGTCAGGCATGCCTTGATTTTCAGGGGCTGTGGAAAATAGAGCTGTATTAGTGATTCTCAAACATCATCTGTTTAAATGCCTGGGGTTCTCTAACAACCTGTGCTAAGGGGTCTGTGAGTTCAAAATCATTTCACCAATAAGATCAAGATATTTCTTTTTAGCTGGACTGATGAATATTGAGAAGCAGTGGTGAGCAAAAGTCCTGGTGCCATGGCTTGGCAGAGTGGTGCTGGCCAACTGCATAGCAAGCTATAGGCTTCACCACCATGCACCAGCCACTTAAACAGGCCCAGTCTCACTAAAGTGCCTCAGTGAAGCAATAACGGCCATTCATTTTATAGCTTTTATTAGTTTAATACATCTCTTTTAGGCAGTACTTGGTGAAATATAATTTTATGCATGAGCTATCTCATTTTTCTGAAGAATTGCTAATATTTTTGTGATAAGCTTACCTAGGCATGCTTTTCCCACAGAAAAACTTCTCCCTAGAAGGAAAGTGGCAGTCAAGCTGTGGTTATCGAGGACTGACCTTCAGACACCTTTGTTTATGAAAAACCAGTGAACAGCAACTTGATCAGTGCAACTAGTAACACCTTGCTAATGATAAAACTCGAGGTTTCAAGAAAAATTAGCGATTCGGAATCTTGGTTTGGACCCAGAATTTTCCCAGCACTTTGCCATGGACCCTCTGTGCCTTTCCTTCTAGCCCTTCTCCATTGCTTTGTGTCAGCCGCCAACGTTTTCTACCAGGGACCTCCAGTGGCGGAGGTGACTCTCTCCATACTTATTAAATACAGTACTTGGAATTTCAGCTAGGGCAAAAAGACAACCAAAGGAGTTCACGGAGATAAAATGGGGGAAAAAAGTCAAAATATCTTTATTTGCAGATGATATGATTTTATACATAAATGACCCTAAAAACTCCACCAGAAAAATTCTACAGTTCATAAACATTGTTTCAGCAAAGTATCAGAATACAAATTAACACACAAAAATTAGTAGTCTTCCTATATATAAATGGCATACCGAGAAACAAATATGCAATAGTACCTTTCAAAAAAACCTAAAAAATAAAATATCTTGGAATAATTCTAACCAAGCAAATGAAAGATTTGTATAAGACATCGAAGAAAGAATTGAAGAAGACACCAGAAAATGGAAAAATCTCCCATGCTCATGGATCAGTAGGATTAATATAGTGAAAATTATCATCCAACCAAAAGCAATCTACAAATTTGTTGCATGAATCTTAAATGGTCTTTTAATAAAAAATCCAGTGCCAGATATTGGGGTAAATGCTGAAAGATCAGAGAGGCAAAGGAACAAGCCACAGCTACTTCTCACCTTGCCAGTTCCAAAAATCCTCTGACTGAATGCCTCTGAGTACTCAGCCAAAATTTGGTCCAGCCGAGAAAGGCTTAGTTCCTGTCTCCTTGCGCCTTATATATCTTTCTCTGCCCAGCCATATTACTTCCTTCCTAGCACTGGGATTAAAGGCGTGTGATTCCCAAGTATTGGGGTTAAAGGTATGTGCCACCAGTGCCTGCCTCTGTTTCTATCCTAGACTGAATCATTCTCATGTAATCCAGGGTGGCTTTGAACTCAGAGATCCAGATGGATCTCTGCCTCCCAAGTGCTAGGATTAAATGCGTGTGCCACCACTGCCTGTCCTCTATGTTTAATCTATTGGCTTGTTTTGTTCTCTGATCTTCAGGCAAAGTTTATTAGGGTACAACAAAATATCACCACACAGATGCAACTAATCCCCATCAAAATTCTAACACAATTTTTCACAGAACTTCAAAGGACAATTTTCAGTTTCATATGGAAACACAAAACCCAGGATAGCTAAAGCTATCCTGAATAATAAAAAACTGCTATAGGTATCATCATCCCAGATTTTAAGTTGTACCACAGAGATATAATCATATAAACAGCAGCATGATATTGTCATAAAAACAGACTTGTTGATCAATTGACTCAAACTGAAGTCTCAGACATAAGTTCACACACTCATGGCCCCCTAATTTTTGACAAACAAGCCAAAGACTGAGGATAAACAGCATCTTCAACAAATGGTGCTGATTAAACTGGGTGGCTGAATGTGAAAATATATATATAAGAGTGAAAATATATTCATACCTATCACCCTGTACAAAATTAAATTCTAAATGGATCAAAGATCTCAGCATAAGACCAAATACACTGAATCTGATAGAAGACAAGGTATAGAATAGTCTTGAACTCAATGGCACAGGAAAAGACTTTCTGAACAGGACATCGATAGCATAGACACCAAGACCAACAATTAATAAATGGAGCCTCATGAAGCCGAACAGCTCTGTATGGCAAAGGGCACTGTCTTTCAAAGTGCCAGGCTACAGAATGGTCAAATATCTCTAACAATTACACATCAGATAGATGATTAGTATGTAGAACATACAAACAACAACAAGCATTACTTGTCACTGAACATTAGGTAAACAAATAACCCAACTAAATGTGAGGTACAGAACAACTAATCAGAGAATTCTAAAAGATGAAACACAAATGACTGAGAAACAGTTAAAGAAATGTTCAACATCCCCAGCCATCAGGAGATGCAAATTAAGACTACGTTGAGATTTTTATCTTACACTAGTAAGAATGACTGAGTTCAATAAAACAGGTGACAGGCAAGCCAGCAAGGATGCAGGAAAAGAGGAACATTTGTTCACTGCTGCTGGCAGTGAGAACTTCAACATCTACTATGGAAGTTGGTATGGTAGTTCTTCAGGAAGCCAGAAACAGATCTACCATAGATCCAGCTGTATCACTTTTAGGCATATACCCAAAGGACTCTACATCTCTCTACAGTGGTACTTACTCATCCATGTTAATTGCTATTCTACTCATAATAACCATAAATTGAAAACAGCATAGATGTTTATCAGTTAGTGAGCATATAAAGAGAATGTGATATATTTACACAATGGAATATTATTCAGCTGTTAAGAAAAAAAATAAGATTATAAAATTCACAGGTAGATAGATGGTGCTAGAAAAAAAAAACATCCTGCGTAGGGTAACTCAGACCCCCAAAGACAAATATTGTATGTTTTCTCTTATATGTGACTGTGTTTAAACTTTCCATATGTGTGCTACAATCTACATAACTAAAGATGTTCTGTGCCTAGTAAAAGACTAGGAGCAGGAGAGGATCTACCAAGAAGGGAGATAGAATATAGGTTTATGGAGGGATAAGGAGGAAACTATAACAGGAGTAAATTGGGTGGGGTGTGAGGGAGAAGGGTAAAGGAGGTGATATGGGGAAGGACAACTCATACTGAAGGCCATTTGAAAACCAGATGAAATCCTACTACTGTGGAAGCTTCCTAAAATATGTACATATATGAAAGGGATCTAAATGGAGTCACTAAATTAAAGGGGAGATGATGCCCCAAGAAGACATCTTATGCCACCAAGTAAAACTTCTGTGCCATTGGGATTACATCTTGTTGAATCATTGGCCAAAAGATTCTCATGGCACTCATGACACAGCACAACTATTGTCAGTACAATTGGTTGCTCTTCACAGCCTGATGGTAAGGCTCTATTGTTGAAGACAACACTTATTTATGCCATTAAACATGAAGACGTCCAACTGGTACCTGACTAGAAGCTTCACCCCTACTGACTAGTGTTCCTGGTACTGGAAGGTACTCTGCAAGCTACCAGAGCTGAAAGGTAATCATTAATATCTCTCAGCTATGAACCCTGGGACATACAACAGTGACATGTTTGCAAGGTATATTGGTATAACTGACACAGCTGTTATGGGAGTAACCAACCACTTTCTGGTTGGGTTTAAGGCCCATTCCATGAGATGGAACCTGTACCAGAAATTGCTAAAATGGCCAAGAACCAGAGACTAAATTGAACACAAGCCTAGGGGAAAGCCATACTATTTTATATAGGTTATATAGGTTATTGCAGCAGTATATATTTTCAGTAGTGCACAGATGCTCAAATTTGTCCATATCCTCTCTCTCTCTCTCTCTCTCTCTCTCTCTCTCTCTCTCTCTCTCTCTTGCGTGCGTGTGTGTGTGTGCACGCGCGCGCACACACACACACACACACAATCTCTCTCTCCTCCTTCCTCCCTTCCTCTTTCACTCCCTCACTACCTCTTCTTTTTCTCATCCTTTCCTCCCTCCCTCTTTTCTTCTATCTCTTCATCTTTATTTCCCTCCTTCTCTTTTCTGTCTCTGCCTTTCCATCCCCTTCCCTACCACTTTCCTTCTCTCTCTTACTTCTTATCTATTTTTTCCTTTTATTTTTTTATCTTGCAATTTTTAAATGCTGGTCGTTATATGTAGAACCGTAGGTGACAAATAACATAACATTTGGAAGTATGCATACCATTGGCCACTGCTTTTCCATAGAACTCTTATTGTGAGGGCATAGATCCAGTCACGAGTTGAGTTGGGCTTAGTCTTTATCATGACCGTTGTTACTGTCAGTATACCACAAGCTTTACATTTCTCCAGCCCAGTAGTTGGATGGCGTTCTACTTTAGTTTAGTGTGGGGACTGGGATGTCAATGGATTTTCATGTTTTTGCTCCACCTTCCAGGTTTAGTCATACAACTTGATACTTCTGTGGTCTTTCCATGCTCTTGCTTTTTGTGTAATGTAAAGTTCATGACTACAATCATGGACTTTTCTAATATCCCAGAATAGTCTCAGCTCATTCAAGGATTAAAGATCCACAGTGTAGGATCTGTGTTCTGCATTGGGTAGGAATTTCCTTCTCCAACAACAGCAATAGTAGACTTCCACTAGCTTCACATTCCTGGAGCCAGTATATCTTCCTGCTCTTCCTCAGTGAAGAACACTTTTCTCTCTAGAATTCCCCATAAGCAAGGAGTCATTGACTCCTTTGTGGGAGTTATGTTGATTGCTGCAATCAATATAATAGTTTTTATAATCTTTTTTCACTGTTAAATTGGGAATAATGTTCTATTCTTTTTTTGTTTTTAGACTAATGGATTTTAATGAAAAAACTATTGATATGATTTCAAATTTTACACTGCAGCTTACCTTTAGGGACTTACCATTTTCTGAGTTGTAAGTACACTCAGTTCTCTGAAATTGTTGTCCAAATGCTTCCTTTCCACCTGCTGATGTGTGTGAGCCCCAGCTCTATATGCACTTCAACAATAGCAACAGCCTATATCATAACAAGTCAAATTAAACAGAGTCAAGAACCCACATGCCTTCTATTAAGATAGACAGACATCCAAAGGACCAGGGAGTTTCCTGTAAGATTGTGTCTCCTGGTAACCATAGAAGCTGTACCCATAGCATCTCACCAACGTGACTGCCAAAACATGAGATGAATAAGGCAACAATAGACATGCCAAAGTGGATGGGAGAGACAATAAGACCTTAACCCTACACAAAGAACTACAGGTAATTAAAGAATGCTGAGAACAAGAGAAATAGTCTTCCACAGTGGAGAGTACACCAATTGGCTCTCCATTACCAAATGGTCACCAGTGAAAACATACATACAAGTAACATTATATAGATTGAGCAGGTTATATTTAGGAATATGTATGTTTATACATGCATATTGCATATCCACATACATATATATATATATATATATGTTTTGACAATTAATGTAAAAGGAGATGATGAATTTGAAAGAGAGCAAGAAGATACACATGGGAGGGTTTAATAGAGGAAACTGAAGGGGAAAAGAAGTAATTATATTATAGTCTCAAAAATAAAAGTAAAATATTTCAAGATAGCCATAAAGAATATTGGCAAAGTAATAACATTATTTTCATTATTTTTCTTCTAGAAAACACAAATTTTAAAAAGCTCATTATTTCTTCTGTTATATTGTGGATTCAATATTATTTACTAAAGAATTAAATAAAATAATATTTGAAAGTAGTAACGATTTAGAAATTCCCCATTCTTAATTCTCTAAAATGGTAACTATATATCACTACAACACATAAAAGCAATCATTCTGTATTATTCCCAAGGTTTTGTAATATTATAAGGAGTTGTTTGGATGAGAATACTTTTGAACAAGTGAGGTAGATAAAGTTGTTAGCAGTGGATATCTGGGGCTTGAGTTCAGGCAGCTGAACGACTCAGCAGTCAGTAGTGTCTAGTTTGTAGAGAGGACTGTGAGTGTGGAAAACTCCGGGGAATAAAGATCAAGGACCAAACCTAGAATGATGCCATTATTATGTCTCAATAGAAGAAGAAATAAGTAAGGAATACTGAGAAGAAACCACTAAGGGACTATATTGTCATAATGTCAGGGAAACCCAGGAGGGATGGGTTTCTTTCTCAAATCAGTCAATGCCTTAGTGAAGGGAAGGTCACTTGAGTGCTAGCTGTGATATGTTTAGCAAAAAATGAGGTGTATAACACACACACACACACACACACACACACACACACACACACCACCTCCACCATGAATAACAACAACAACAACAACAAAAATCACGTAGAAATGTAGACCAATTCTAAGTCCATAGTGTAGGGAACTAAGTAAGCTGGTGGGAACATCCCAGACGCTCAAGCTAATAACAAGCAGGCTCAAGGCATCCATGCAAATACATTTGTTTCCTCACAACTCTGCAAATTTGAAGCATAGGATTTCAGGCACTAAAAACTGACATTTTACACCTGCATGCCATGAACTATCATTTTGCGATTTTCACTGGCAATGAAATTATGCCTTCAAATCCATTTTGTTCATGTTAATTCCAGAACCTGTCTATTGAGCTTTGTTTTTCTGGTATTAATATAAAAGCCTTCTATTTATAGCCCAAAAGTCAAGAGTCTAGTATGATAGGAAACTTTGAATGAGGAGCTTGAGGGTCATACAACTGTTGGAAGAGTGGGGGAACAATGTTAATAATCTTGACCTTGTTTAGCTGTTATTTTACCCAATCTTCCTTTGCTTTATTTATCAATCCCTTTGTCTAATCCATTACCAAGATCTATACATTTTTCTTTTATCAAGTTCCCAAGAAAATCGTTCACATTTGCATCTGTGTAGTAGTAACTCAGGTCCCCTAGTGAAGAGGGCAACAGATTTTAAACTCATTTCCTTTACCCGCTTCTTTTCTTGAGTTTGTATTGGACTCAGTGGGAGTCAGATGGGAAATATGGGCTGAGTGACATAGTCTTTCTTAGGCATCATTTGCACATTACCCAAATGGTCAGATATGTATCAGCTTCTTATATTTGTTGTGTAGATCAAGTGAACTAATATGTGTAAATACCTGACAATGAGTTCTCAGGCAGTGGGAGGGGATGATGTTCTCAGTGATGTGATCTACCTTTCTAACTTTGTCTTTCATTTTCTCACAGTCTAATGGGGTCAGAATCTTTATCACCCTAAGTAATATTTACCTGCAATGTCTCCCCTCTTTACCCTGCTGAAGTCCAGTTTAGGCTTAGGGTTTAGCTCAAATGCCTCCCTAAAGTCACAGTCCTTGCTTATCCCAACAACTGAAGACAGTTTTTTTCTTTTCTACATTTTCTGTTCTAAATGTCCCCTGAGTTGTCTAGAGGGACTTTTATTTTCTCCCCTCAGATTAGATGTCAACAGAGAGTGAATATAGACCCAGCTGTCAAGAAATAGCTATTCCATTTCATCTTAGGGTAGAGAGGCCATGCATTCTTGTGTATGTCTGTGTTGTATGCATATGTACATTTTCATGTGTCTATACATGTCCATTAAAGTCAAGTACCTTCTTTAGTCACTCTCTGCCTTAGTTTCTGAGACAAGATCTCTCCCTGAATATAGAGCACACTGGGCAAGACTAGCCAGTGAATGCCAAGGATCCTCCTGTGCCCATCTGTCACCAAACTTCACTTGGGTGTTGGGATTGAGCCCAGACCCTCATACCTAAATATCTCCCTACCAGAGTCCATGTGTTCTAAGACATTATTCCTTGATGACTTGTCTTCCTCTAGCCCCTGCTGCCTGTATCAGCTGTCCGGCAAATATTATTGCCTCATAATCCTAATTCCAAAGCCAGTTTTCTCTGTTGACACCCTGATATCTCCTCACTTCAAGGGTTTTCTCTTTTTTCTTCATCCTCTCCTCAGGCAACTTTGGTCTTGATCATGCACCGCTATATTTTCTGCTTCTTGCTCCTATTCTGACCAAATTACAAGGGTGCCAGTTAATACAGCAATGCCATGTACCACTGCTTGTCTTCCACAGCTTAAATCTCTGTCTAAGGGGTAATGTACTTAACCCCACACCATAGTTATTGTCCTCACCCCTAGCAGTACAGTCTGTCCCTGGAGTTTACCCTTTCATGCTTCTGTGACTTGATCTTAACTGGAACCAGCTTCCTATTCCCAGGCTCCACTCTCTTCTTCACACCATTATTCCTCTAACTTTAAGAACTCCATGCTAAGCATCTGGAAGTAACCAGTCTTGATACACAGCACAGTCTACTCACCTGATGCTCACTACATCCATCCTTGACTCTGTGTAGTGATGGCTTCCATCTTGTAACTCCCATTCATTTTAAGGTCTTTAAAGGCTTGGGCAGTAAATTTATCACTCTCATTCCCCATAGAGGCTCCCTCAATGTCTTGCAATTAAAAGGGTTTTAAAACAAACAATCAGTGAAGGGAATAGATCAGGATTACTGTTTGGATTTGAAGATATTCATTGTGTGTCATATGGAATCCTTTTCACCTGCTGAGATGAATTTCTAAATGGTCTTATTAAATACAAAACACGGAGCCAAATATAGGGGTGAAAGCCTTAGAGATCAGGGAAACAGGAATAGCCACCAGCCAACCTTACCTCACCAGCTCTGCAGCTTCCAAATGCAAGCTACTTCCTGTCTTACCCACGCCTTTATTGCCTTGCTATTCTGCCCTCTCATTGGCTATCTTAGCTCAGCTACCTCACTTCCTTGTCACTGCCTGTCTATACAGACCTCCAGGTCTCTATGGTTGGTACTGGGATTAAAGGCATGTGTTACAACACTTGGCTCTGTTCCCTAATGTGGCCTTGAACACACAGAGACCCTGCCTGCTAAGTGATAGGATTAAGGGTGTGTGCTACCATTGCCTGACTTTTGTGTTTACTTAAAATGGCTTGCTATTTCCTCTGATCTCCAGGCAAACTTTATTTATTAACATACAAATAAAATATCACCACATTTCAGCACAAATAAAATATCACCACAACCTGCAGGTATTCTATCAACTTTCTTCCGGTGAAGCCTTTGTTTTTGGGTGAGAGCTTTGGGATAGAGATACTCAGGCCTCTTGAGTGAGAGAAATTGCTCTGTGTACAACATCAGCACTAGAGAGAGAAAAAAATCCTTGTCTGAAATAGGCATTTCCTTCTACTTACAACACACTCAGCCCAAGGCAGGTGCTGACAAGATGCTTCCTGGGGAACTGAGACAATGCCATAAGGAAGATGTTGGGGCTGACAGTCATCTTCAAAGGAACCTACAGGACCACATGTAGTGTAAATGCAGCTCCTGCTTGTCCTTGCTACAACTGCATGCTCACTTTAGTAACACAGAGCACTTCTTTGGAGCAACATGCTATATCTGGTTGCCAGCTTTTTGAATAAAAAGAATGCTTGAAACATATTAAATGAAGCCAACTTTCTTATAATTATTGGGAAATTAAATAGAACAGAGAAAAATGGTAATGAAATAATTAAAACTGATAAAGTGATGTACAGTTTATTGCTTTCATGTCGGCAAGGAAGCAACTTCTATATTGTCCTAGATTGCATATTTTCATTTTGAATTTTTATTCTTTCCTTTTCCAGTGGCTTCTAGTACATGTGTGTATGCACACTCCTAAGCAGGTCCATATGTAGATCACTGATAATATTACCAAGGAATTTTGAGAATTTAGGATTTGAAATTCTTTTGAATATTAACATAGCATATAAGTTAAAAATTACACTCTTGGCAGAGAAAGAGTCCAGTGGGGGCATGATGATGATGATGATGATGATGATGATGATACAATGTGTGGTGATATATTGTGTACCCTAATAATATTTGCCTGAAGATCAGAGGACAGAACAAGCCACTAGATTAAACACAGAGGCCAGGCAGTGGTGGCACACACTTTTAATTCTAGCTTTCAGGAGGCAGAGATCCATCTGGACCTCTGTGAGTTCAAAGCTACCCTGGACTACATGAGATTGACTCAGTCTAGGATAGAAACAGAGCCAGGGAGTGGTGGCACACACCTTTAATCCCAATTCTTGGGAGTCATATGCCTTCAATCCAAGCACTAAGAAGGATGTAATATGGCTGGGTGGAGAAAGGTATATAAGGCATGAGGAGACAGGAACTATAGTTTTTGGCTAGAGGCCTTTTGGCTAGAGAGCTTTTTAGGCTGAGGACTCAGAGACATTCAGTCAGAGGATTCCTGGAGTTGGCGAGGTGAGATGTGGCAGTGACTTGTTCCTTTGTCTCTCTGATCTTTCAGCATTTACCCCAATATCTGGCTCTGGGTTTTTATTAAAAGAACAATTTAACATTTGAACAACAACAATGACTAGAATGTAGCAAAGATAAAAATATTTAAGTGAAAAATGGACAGAAATCCCAAGGTGACAGGTGTGTAGGACTTTTCAAATGCAATTGATCCAGGAGGCCAGACATTTTCTTGCCGAATGCCTTTCAGAGGAATTTCAACAGCCTGTTCAATGGATAATATGATTTTCAAAAACACCTGGAAGTTGTTTACTCATTCTTATATTTATACAGACTCTCATGTAGCCCAGGCTGGTGTGTAAAGCTTTGTGAAGTGGAGGATGACTTTGAACTTTTGATCCTCATGCCTCTACCTTCTGAGTGCTAAGGTTGACAGTGCTGGGGAACCAATTAAAGGCCTTGTGTATGCTGGGAAAGCACTCTATCAGCCAAGCCCCATGGTGTACTAGATAGAAGTATTTCTTACAGCAGGAGAAGAGCAAAGGACAATTCAAATCAAAGAAATAAATATATAAGAGAATCATCGCCAATATTTGGAATATTTAAAATCCAAAGATAATTTGAACAGAGAGGAGTGAAATAGGTCCATCTGATCCTGATATGTGTAATAGTTTATTGGCAGCAGGAGTTAAATGAATATCCTCTTTGCTAGGGGTATGTTTCACTAGTTACAGATTTTCATTTGTAAGTACTCATGTAATCATAATGTCAAACAGTTTCTTGGTCTGTGATTTCATAGTAAAAGGCTGAGATATAAAGAGCTCATCTAGAATGGATGTCTTGCAAACCTTGATGATACCCAAGTGATGCAGCAGCTGACTGGTATCAGAGGGGAGAGAGAGAGAGAGAGAGAGAGAGAGAGAGAGAGAGAGAGAGAGAGGAGTTTGGGAATAGTGAAAAGAGTCAAAATTATAAATGCAATCAGTGTACCTGGGTGGTAGGAGAAGGCAAAGTCATATGGGAGCTGGGCATGGTGACTAGTCCTATCTCAGTAGAGTCAATCGACACCATTACCAACACAGGGAACAAACAATGAAATTGAAAGCTGCGCTGGTTCTTCTATGCGATGGTACTATCTCAGGTGTTTCTGGTACGTCTCGGGTGAGATTGATGTTGATATTGGTAAATTTGCTGGCACAGGTTCCCCTCCCTAGTTTTAGGTGGCCTTGGCTAGTACTTGAGAACAAAATGGCAGACCCTTTCCTGCATAGGTGAATTCTTCATGACTCAAGGCCTTTGACTGGGACACTGGCTTTTTCCTACCTTTGGACTCAAGAAACAGTAGCATGTCACGGGCTTTCCGTCTGCAGACTTTGGAGTGGAAATGTGAAATAACAATGTTCCTAGGCCCCCAGCTTCCCAGTTCACACTGAAGATCACGGGACTCTCCAGCCTTTGTAGTTGCATGAGCCAATTCTTTATAATAAATTATCTGTCTGCCATCTATCCATTTATCCATATATCTTTAATGTATCTATCAATCCATCTATCTATTTATATGTACACATGTTTACACATGTAGGTACACCCTGCCTAATGCATCAAGAAATGTAAATATGAATATATTACTTAGAATTATGACAATACTAGCAGAAAGCCTAAAAGCCCAAATGGGAACTTTTAAATAATAGGATTCAGAGAAAGGGATTTAAATGGAGAGATAAGGCTTCATGATACTATGAGTTTTCTTTGTTAAAGGCATGTATTAATGTATGAGACCATAAAATACCAAACTTCAATAAATCTCTTTAAACTATGAATTTCATACTTAACTTTTCTTTTGAAAACTTTTCAACATTTTAGGAAAAATACATGAAATTCATGTTATTTGAATACTGAATTTGTAATTGTACAAAAGCACATAAGATTGAGAGAATTTACAATTCAAAGTAGTGAGTTTGAATTTTAAAAGGCCCATACATAATTAGATCCTCCAACAAGCTTGAGCGAGTGAACGTGTCTAAAGGTGTTAATTGTTCATTTCTCTTAAGGAAATGTACTCTTTTGTGTGTAGACACTAAGTTTTAAAAAGCTGCTTCATTTATTAAACCACATTGTGTTGAAGTGCCGCAAAGCAGTGATCATGTGAGGCTGGAGTTGGTGGGACACGAGTGATGAATCCAACTGAATAAAGAACTGGGTATTGCTAGGTAGCTATGGCTCTCAGTACTCAGCATCACACACTGCAGGAGATTTGAACTATCAGGGAAATCAGGACCTCATATTGCAGCACATCTGCAACCATTTGATCAGGATACACCAATGACAATCAAAGCACTTTAAGAACAGGTGGGAAACTGTCACTGTGCACTCTGATGTGATGTGATGGTTCTGCTTTCATGTCCAGAATGATTGTGTTTTGTGGGCTGGTGAAAAAGCTGAGGCAACTAACTCCCTTGTGAATCAAGACTTCTGCGGTCAGTTGCATTCCTGATACCCCCTGCATCCAGCCAGCATGCCTAGTTCCGGGGACTTGCTGATGTAAGCTGTGAGTCATCATGGGAGCTCTCACTCACTGTAGACCATGAACCATACACTGAATTTCAGCAAAACAAATACACAGAACCTCAAGTAAAACCTCATGACACACCACCCTAGGAACCCAAGTCAATTCATTTATTGTGTGCATGTGTGTGTGTTCATGTAAGTACATGTGGGCACAACTATGCCATACCACACATGTGGAGTTCAGAAGATAGCCATCTTCCTCCTAGTTGGAGATAAGACTACTGTATCTTTTGCTACTGCATTTGTCAAACTAGCTGATCTGTGCACTGGACATTCTGCTCTCTGCCTTCCATCTTGCTGCAAGCATGCTGGGATTACAGAGGAGCACCACTGTGCCTGGCTTTTATACAGGTTCTGGGGAATTAAATTGTGTGTTCACACTTGTATGTTAAGCAGTTTATCCACTGAGCCACTTCCTTAGCCAGGAACCAAAATTTATAAGGATCAGATCATTTTAGGAGCCTGAGCTAGCAAATGCCTTCGAGGGAATTAATTGTTCTTTCCTTCCAAGTAAATAAATTCAGCCAGAGCCTGATGTGAATATGTTCCTAATATTAAAGTTGTACTGACTTATACTCTATAAAGTAATGGCTTCATGCAGCTGGGGAAGGTGTGACAATTGCAATCACAAAAGGATTTATTAGGAAGGGTCCACTGTAGACCCAGGATGTGCTGATCTGGAGCATCACAAATTGGATACGAGAGGGATTTGCCTTGATTTTATGCTCCTGATTGTAATCAGTCTGCATCAATGCACCTGCCAGTTCCCACACATATTTTGGTGGATATAAGTCTCTAGTTTGGGAACATGGTTTGGTTTTTTTGCATTAGCTGAAATCCCAGAGAGTCACGGATTAGCCAACCTCAGCTGTGTTCTCACCTACCCTCCAAGACACCGTGTAATCCCTGAAATAAAAAGAGATTTTAGGGGAAGATATATGAATGCAATAGAAGTGCAGCACTGAGGGCCCGTCACAAACACATTCAACAACTGTTCATGTGATGTTTACAATCCACAACGGTCATGCTACCCCAAGCTTCTGACAGCTCCTGTGCCTTCCTAACTGAAAATCTGTGCTTTTTCTTGGTGTTCTGTTGTTATGTTTTGTTTTTCTTAGAGAGAGAAAATTTCATTTGTTCTTTCCCAGTGTGGATGCCCTTGTTTGTTCCTGCCTAGAACTAGGTAGAACTTCTACTATTACATTAACAGGGGTGGTGGGAGAGGACTGATGCTTTGTTCTTGATTTCAGGGAGTTAACTTTCAGTTGCTCGGCAGGCTTTTAAACCATGGCCTTAATTATGCTGAGTTGCGTAAGCACAATACCCCAAACAAGAGTGGAAACATACATGTAGTATAGCAAAATAACTTTAAATCTGTATCAATAAGCTAAAATCCATATCAATGTAAAATATTTTGAGATTAATATTTGTTTTTTAGATTAAAGTAGATTCAGTAATCTACCCTTTCATCTCATCATTTCTATATCCTATCCCCTATTTTTTCCAGAAAGAGATCTTTGAATTTAACTCCTTTGTCTAGCTTTTTTCCTGACTATGACCAATATCCACTTGTAACAAACCCTCCTTAAATGATAACAAACATCTATAATGTGTCTTTTGGGAATGTGGGCCTTGTTTAAGGGATTTATTGATTTCTTTCAATTTTTTTTGTCTTTTCCTCAATTTCTTTAAGGGATTTTTTTTCATTCCCTCTTTAAGGACCTCTATCATCTTGATAAAGCTGTTCTTAAGACTGTTTTCTTGTGCTTCAGCTTTGTTGGAATGTTCATGTCTTACCATCGTAGGATTGATGGGTTCTGGTGGCGGGTGCCATATTGGCCTTTCTGTTATTGACTGTGTTCTTCCACCAGCATTCGGGCCTCTGGATTTGGGATGATTATAGACTGGATGTTGATTCCCTTGTTTGTCTTTGTTGGGGGGTGTTTTCTTCCTTGTTTTCTGTTTCCTCTCTGGTCCTCTGGCCTAAATGGCCACGGGTTCTGCTGTCCGGCAGGTTTTCAGGTTCAGTACGGTGTCTCAGCTGAAGGAAGACAGGGCAGGAACTCAAGGCAGGTACATGAAAACCGGAACTGAAGCAGAGAACATGGAGGAGCACTGATAACTGACTTACTCCTCATGATCACTGTGCTTTCTTTCATATATATAACCCAGGACCACCTACCCAGTGGTGGCAGCACCCAAAATGAGCTGAGCCCTCCCATATAAATCATTAATCATGAAAATGATCCACAGACTTGCCTACAGGTCAGTCTCTTCCCAGACAACACTAGCTTGTGTCAGGTTGACAAAAAACTAATAGCACAGTCATCTTCCCTGGCAGGTCCATGCTTTTAGTTTTAAAGGAAATCACGTTGATTTCCATAGTGGCTAAACTAACTTACACTACCCGCTGCCACCATTGCTGTCTGAGGATTTCCTTTTTTGTAGCATTGGCATCATTTGTTGTTTTTAGTTTACTTAGCGATAGCTTGAGCGGTCTGGGTGAGACAGATTCTCAATGTAATTTGATATCCCTGATGGTAAACCATGTTGAATATTTTTCTATGTTTATTTGCCATTTGTTACTCACCCCCTTTCTTTCTCTCCCTCATACGTTTTGTGGTCATATTTTCATGATCCTGAATGGACATGTGGAGGAAAAAGGTCAACATCATATGTCCTTATCTACAGTTCTCTCTCTTATTTTTTTGAGACAGATCCATATGGACTTGAAGCTCACCCATTCCTCTTGACTGGTGGATTAGTGAGCACCTGGGATCTGTCTCCATCCCCTCAGTGCTGGTGTTCCAGGTACTCACCACTGTGCTTGGACTGTGCATAGATGTCAGGAATCCTAATTCAGATCCTCGTGATACACAGCAAGGACTTTACCCACTGAGCCATTTGCACCCCCCCACCCCCCCTACTCCTCCACCCCCCCACCATTTGAGACTTGTCTGTCCATTTCATTAGCTCCTTCATTGCTTTGTTGACATCTGACCCTCTGTTGAGTGCATAAATTCCTTCTGTTGGCTGTTTATTCAGTTAAGGCTTGTTTTACTGTGCAGGACTTTTTAAATTTTAAATCCAATTTGAATTGATTATGGAAAAGTAAGTGGTTTTTCTATGTGGATTTTGTATTCTGCTACTTTGCTGAAAATATCAGTGTTAAGTGTTTTCTTGTGGAAGCTTTAGGGTCTTTTAACTAGAGGGTCCTATCATCCACAGACAGTGGCATGTTGACTTCTCCTATGTGTATCCCTTTTATTTCTTTCTCTTACCTTGCTGCCACAAGCCTCAAGCACTGCGCTCAGTATGAGGAGAGAATGGACGCCCTTGCCTCATCCCTGAGTTTAGAGGAAATTCTTTGAGTGTCTGCATTTTGTTTCATGTTGACTGTAGGGTTTTCCAATGTGGCCTTATTATGTTAAGAAAGTAACTGCTATTCCTAGTTTCTTCTAGACTATTATCATGAAGGCATGTTGGACTTTGTGATTTCTGTCCTTAGATTCCTATATGTGCACAGGCAGTTCCCATTTTTAGTGGTTCTCAGTTTTGTACCGTATTTGGTGTCATTTGAGAAACACTAAAATATATTTTCTTCTTTTTCTTATAGTTTCACCTTATTGCCAAGATGTTTTATGTAGTATTTTTGCAGACACCTTTTTTTATTGTACCCCTTCATAAGAAGTTTTTCTAGACTTTTATCCATTAAAGCCAATTCGGGATTTTCATAATGAGAATGAAACATGTTCTATGGAGCTGACTCATCACTGGTTTCTCATGATCAATGTGTAACTTCAATGTGACAATCAGTTCACACAATCATTCTTATGGTCATGGTGATAAAATATTTATATAAGTTATTTAAATATTGATAAGGAAAACCACAATGTAGAAAGGAGTTTCAGTTTCATTTATTTTAAAGGTCACCAGCTCCCCTGATGTTTTCCTCTTTTATGCGGTTGCATGGACATATAGAGAAACCATGGTTTCTGAGGGGAAAACATAATAAAACTGGCAGATAATAACCAGACTTGGCTTAAGTAGTAATCAGTGAAGTGGCTGCTCTTACTTCTTGATTTATAGATTTTACTGTGGTATAAAGAGCCGTTGACTTTATACGGGTTGAAGCTTTGTTCAGGGTTAGGAAAATATGCCATTCTTGTACCAATGGTTTCTAATGATGTTAAGATTCCTAAATGTATCTTCTTACTTAATGTATTTTCCTATTAAATGCTCTCTTTTCAATTTGTCTAGATTATTCTCTCTGTATATGTTTAAGACTATAATTATAATCTCAAAAATTAAAAAATACAAAAATAATATAAGTTCAATCAGCTAGTAATGAAATTATGTAAGTTAGTTACTAGGTATTCAGGATTTTGTTGGCAAAAGACCATCATCTGAGGGGCTTGGAAAAGTGGGTGGCTTAAAAATATTTTTTTTAGTTTTATTTGGCACAGACGCCTGGTGTAGATTAGAATTTGCTTTCTAAGACACAGTCTGATTCATTCAGGCCCTTTTCTCTGTGGTTGGTTTGTTTATTTTTGTTTGTTTTGTGTGTATGGTTTTTCTGGCCTTCTCTGGCTCACAACTCCTCCTTGCATGTCTGATTAAATGATGGATAATGTTGATGGTTTGCTCACCACAGTTTCCCTCTTCCGTAAGAATATTCTCTCAGGGAGCAGTTAATCCAGGCTCTCGGTGTGAGGGGATTCAGGCCATTGAGTGGGGCAGGCATGGTGGCAAAAGTGGGGGACATAAGAAGTCAGGAAGCACGGAGTTATGAATGCTGATGCTCAGCTCATTTTCTTCTGTTTACTCAGGCCCAGAGCCTGGCCCACGGAGGGATGTCACTCAATAGTTGGAGTGGATCTTCCCACCGCAACGAACCCAATTTGCAAACTCCCTCAGAGACATGCCTAGAGATTTGTTTCCTAGGTGATGATAGATGATGTCAAGTTGACAGCTACTATTAGCCATTATGTACACACCTTTATATAAAATATTGTATGTACATGATTTTCCCTTTAGACCTAACACTTACCTTCTCCAGGGACCAACTTCTCTGTGCTCTTGCCTTAAGTGGAGTGGTTATCTCTGCAGAAGCCAGTCTTTTCTTTGTTAACTTCATACCGAACTTATGGCAGGATCAGGCTTTAGCATATAATAATAATCAATTTAGCCAAATAATCAGTGACTTTCAGTCCTGAGGATGTTGAAAATGGATGGTGTGTAGTTTAGTGGAGTTGGTGGGATTTGTGGAAATAGCCCTTTGCCCCCATTGTGACAAATGAC
>CABHPP010132934.1:11479-27408 GCA_902168425.1 Peromyscus attwateri
TCATATATTACATCCCAACAGCAGTCTCCCCTCTCTCCCCTCCCCTGCCTTTTCCCCTACATTCCTTCTCCCCCAGATCCACTCCCTCTCCAGCTCCCCTCAGAAAGAGCAGGCCTCCCAGGAACATCAACCACACAAAGCATAACAAGCTACAATAAGACCAGGCACATACCATCACATCAAGGCTGGATGAGGCAACCCAGTAGGAGGAAAAGTGTCCCACAAGTAGGCTAAAGAGTCAGTGACCATCCCCACTCCCACTGTTAGGAATTCCACAAGAACATCAAGCTACTCAGCCATAACATATATGCAGAGGACTTAGGTCAGACCTCTACAGGCTCCCTGTAGAGCACCCTTGAGTCCTAGGCTGTGCTCTCATGGTGTCTCTGACTCCTTTAGTTCCTCTGACCCTTTCTACCCCTTCTCAGCAGGGTTTTCCAGGCTCCACCTAATATTGGCTGTGGGACTCTGCAGCTGCTCCCATCAGCTGCTGGATGAAGTCTCTCTGGTCTATTTGATGACAGTTATGCTAGGCTCTGATCTCAGAACACTCTGCAGGCAGGACAAACTGTGGGTCAAAGATTTTGTGTCTGGGTTGGTGTCCCAATCCCTCTATTTGAGGGCTTGCCTGGTTACAGAAGATGTCTGGTTCAGGTTCTAAGTCCCTCATTACTAGGAGTCTTTTGTAGGGTTACTCTTGTAGATCCCATGGAGTTTCCATTGCATTTGGTTTTCATTTCACCCCGAAATGCCCTGAAATTCCAGGTGTTTCTCCCAATATTTTCTACCTCCACCTTCCTCTACCTGATCCCTCCTATTCCCAACCCCATCTGCCCTCAGTCCACCCTTGAAATCTATTTCTCTTTCCCAGGGAGATCCTTGTGTCCCCCCTTAAGCCCTCCCTCCTTGTTACTTCGCCTCTCTGGGTCTGTGGATAGTAGCATGATTATCTTTTACTTTATAGGTAATATCCACTTATAAGTGAGTATATACCATGTTTGTCTTTCTGAGTGAGGGTTACCTCACTCAGGATGATTTTTTTCCCCAGTTCTATCCATTTACCTGCAGATTTCATGATGTCATACAATGGGATTCTTATGCCTCTAAGTTTATTTCTTTTTCTTTATAAAATCATTTTGAAACCTTTGCTGATTTCCTTGCGCACACTGTTGCTTCTGTCTTGCCCACACATTGTCTCTTCAGAATGGGGGAACAGTGAGCATTCAACAGTGAGGCATACAGTAGGCACTTAACAGTGAGGCCAACACAGGGGTACAGTAGGCACTCAACAGTGAGGATGGCCATGGGTGCAGGGCTAGTGCCTTCAGATTGCCATGGGTGATTTTTTTTGCAAGAGGAGCGTAAAACAAGAACATCTCATTATCTAAGAACTAAGGCAGTTTGGCAGCTTTTCATGTCTACTAGGAGAAAGAGATTTTTTTGGCCCTAGAAGTTGTCAGAGAAACCAGTTAATGGCCTCAGAAATACTTAGGTGCCATCAACAAAACTCAGGATGAAAAAAAAAAAACATAAGTAAATTAAATAATCCTAAGAAAACTTCAGTCACTAAAATTGAGATTGAAGTATGCTCATGATTGGTTTTCATATACAAGCAAACCACCAACAAACCTTTCAGCAAAGTGCTACTCATTTCTTCCCAGCTCACATTTCTCTTATTTCCGTCACTCTGAAGCCAAATCTTCAATATCACTTGAGTGTGATTAATTTTCATCACATGTCTGAACAGTACAAAGTGCTGAATTAGATTACCTTTTTGATTGGCATCTGGTTACCAAGAGCTCATTTGAAGCTCAAACTATAAGTAGTTTGTATTTGCTGAGCCCTGGTATCCTTTAAGTATTTTATAGATCAACATGGTTGAGATACTTACCAGTGAGTGGTTCTTACATATAGCAATGGAAAACACTTCCAAAATGTTCCTTGTTGTCCCCCCTTCAAACTCTTCACCCTTTTCTTATACCTTCTATCTGTTCATCTATAAATATTTATTGGGCATCTTGTTACAGATTATCACAATGCTGAGTGTTATGGTTGAAAGGATGAAGAGACAAGTTCTAGTCATTTATGAATATCCAGTGAAGTCAGCTGGAATGGGCTTAGGGAGGCACTTGGCTAGTGGTCAGTTCATTAAAGAGAGTCTTACTTGAAGCCCTTATTAGGCAGCATTCCCCCATTAACCAGGGAGCATCACAGGCTTTGCACAAGAAGGCTTTCTTTATTGGTTATATGACTTTGGGGGCAAATTCTTCACATAGTCTGAGGATTCTTTGGCTGACTTCATGACTGTGTTAGATTTCCATCAATGTAACAAGACTTGTGAGATGGTCAGCTAGGCAGGAGGAAAGGCTGATTTTGATGTACAGGTTCAGAGTTTTCTGTCCATGGCCACTGGGATGTGTCACTTCTGGGTCTGTGGAACATCATGAGCAGGGAAAGCTGCTGAACTCATTAGAGTTGAGAAACAGGGAGAAAGAAGTCAAGGAGACAGATACTCAGAGTCAGTCCAAGGTCCCAACATACCGTGAAAGGACATGCATCTCCCAGTGACTTGCTTTTGGGCTATGAAGTAACACAGTGGCAGAGCACTTGCTTAACATTCTCAAGGTCCTGGATTCAACCACAGCACCACACAAAGCCACCCAAACCAACCTAAATCCAAATTAAAAACCAAATGACAATAATAAAAACATTCCAAACCAATTACTTATTTTTCCCACTAGGGTCCTCCTGACATTTCACCATACTTAATGTGTCACCAGCTGTGATAGTGTCTTCAACCTAGAAATAGTGGAGGACATTTGTGAACCAAACCATAGCAGCTATTGAGGGAGAAGAAGCAACTTTGCTTCCATGAATTTAAAAATCAGAGCCATTGCTATCAGAAACAATGTAACCATTGTTATTGTTGAGATGGAGTCTAGTGCAGTCCAGCTGGCCTCCAGCTGGTAGAGGTGGAGGATGAGATTGAAGCCCCGAACCTCTAGCTTCCACGTCTGGTGTGGCTAGGATTACAGGTAGTGATAGGGATCAAACCCAGGGCCTCTGGTATGCTAGGTGGGCCTTCTACCCACCCAGCTATGTCACTGTCACCAGTGAAAGCCATCACTGTCAGAGCAAGTCTTGTTCTCTTTTCTTGTGTCTAAAATGCTAAAAATAAGATGAATTAGAGATATGGAATGAATTCAATAAAGGCAGTAATCTCCCCTCCATGTGCATTCTTTGTCTAGGCACTCTGTGTTCCCAGGTAACTTAAAAGTTCATGTAATATCATTTGTGGGTATGTTTATTGTGGAAGTTATGAGAACCTAACCCTTGGGCACATCAGGGTGCTCCATCATCAGGTGTGGAGTTCAGGGACATTCAGTCACAAACTCTCAAGTTCCAAAGTTCTATCAATACATGTAATGGACTTACTTGTGGGCATAACAGAACCCCCATTTTACTTGAGTCTTACATTACATAGAAACCCCATTTCCCTGGAGGACAAACAGCCCCTACAATGTCAGACATACAATAGAGGCTCCTGTTGGCTGCTCCATTGCTCTTCTGTGGTTACTTGTGGACTCTGAAGTCACCGAATAATTTGAAACAGACTCCATTATGCTTTATTTGGAGAACCCAAACCTGTGATATGACGTGTGGATTCCACACATCCTGGAAGGACCTAGCTGCTTTTGATTGTTTGTACATTTCTCTCCTTCCAGTTCCCAAATATTTAGTTACTATCTGCTGATCCAAACAACATTTTTATGAATGCCTCCATTCAATTGTACTGACACTGTTGCTTTTAGTGTTCACATAGCTTCCAAATATCTCATCTCATGGGCAGCTCACGAACATTCCTATTGAGTTTACCATGTTTTCCTGACTATACCTGACATCTGAGTGATTCTAATTACATGTATCCATATTCAGATAAAACTCTTATTGCTTCACTTTCAACCCTAGAAAGGGGAATGTTAGTTGAATAACCTTTTGTTTTAGCTATTTTTGTGGAAAACATGTTAAATGAAACATTTGACATCCAAATACCTTCACAAATAGTGTGTAGACCATGAAACATTTTTTGTTGTCAATTATAGTTCAATAGGTTTACACGTGTTTGTTTGAAAGCTTGCCAGTATCTGAGTCATTTCCAAACATGAGGACGCTGAAAAAGAAAGAATAGACTGTGTTTGTTTCTGAGGTCTTCCATAATGAATTACCAGTAACTGGAGGTCTTAAGACAGTGATAATTTATTCTCTCAAGGTTCTGTAGGCCAGAAATCTGAAACCAAGGTGCTAGCAGGATGGCATTTGCTCTGAGGCTCTGAGGCGGATTTAAACCTTGTCCCTTCCCACTTCTAGTCTCTACTGCTTTGTCCATGTGACCAAGAGTCTTGCATCTTCTCCCAAGTCTTCTCCCCTCCTTGTCTCACTTGAAGGGTACATGTCCCTGAATTCAGGACCAATTTGGATAATTTACTATGAACTGGCCTCAAGTTTCCTAACTAAATTACACAGACAGAGATCCTTTTACCACAAAGGTCACACTCAGAAGTTTCAGGGCTTGGTATGTAGACACATCTTTTATTTTATTTTATTTTACAATACCATTCAGTTCTACATATCAGCCACGGATTCCCTTGTTCTCCCCCCTCCCGCCCCCTCCCCTTCCCCCCAGCCCATCCCCCATTCCCACCCCATCCAGGGCAAAACCTCCCCCGAGGACTGAGATCAACCTGGTAGACTCAGTCCAGGCAGGGCCAGTCCCCTCCTCCCAGGCCGAGCCAAGCGTCCCTGCATAAGCCTCAGGTTTCAAACAGCCAACTCATGCAATGAGCACAGGACCCGGTCCCACTGCCTGGATGTGGACACATCTTTTTAAGGGTCATCATTTAAACTCATTACACACTAAGGTTTTGTCACTAAATATTTCACTTTGGGTACATGCAAACATATTATTTCTTCCCTTCGTTTTATTTTTAAGTGTGTGTGTGTGTGTGTGTGTGTGTGTGTGTGTGTAGGTGCTTGTGGAGGCCATGATATGGCCTTGGATCCCTTGGAGCTGGTTATAAGCAATTGTAAACTGCCTGATGTGGGTGCTTGGAACACAACTTGGGTCTTCTGCATGAACATTATGTACTCGTAGCCACTGAGGCATCTCTCTGGCTCCAAACTATGTATTTCGTCACAACAATTTCATCTTATCAGTCATATAACCCCCGAATTAAGCAAAACAAAAATATTGAACAGAACCAAGAAATCAATTTTCTTTTAGAAGCTCAGCTTAATAACAACAATTTATTTTAGGGGATATTTCCTCACACAATTTGAAAGCTCCTTTTACAATAAATACGTGGATTCTGCTTTAGGCAAATATGTCTTGGAACTCATCAGACACTTGGAACTGACACTTCACATTTTCAATTCAAAGGTAGTTACCACTAGATGGTAGTCTTGGCTCATCGGTGAGGGAGTGCCACTCTCTTCAGCAGTGTTTACTCCTGGAAACGATTGCTCAGAGACCATTATTTTAAGACAGGTTTTGCTTCCCTTTAAATATGACATCAGCTAAAACACTCAAAAGCATATGAATAAATGTGTATGCCACGGGGGAAAAAAACTAAGGTGGAGTTAAAAAATTTAAGGAAAACAGAATTTCCAGACATTGTGAGACTGCTTTCTTTGTTGTTGTTGTTGTTGTTGTTGTTGTTGTTGTTGTTTAAATGTTAGGTAAAGGCTGAAATTATAAATCCGGGCTGCTTTACATGTGCCGTGTCTCCTCTCCTCCATATATTATGGTGCTATGGTTCTCCTGTGTGCTGATTTTTTTCAGACGTTTTCAGAGATGCTGACACCTGATGCCTAGGTGTCCCACAGGTGAAGGTAATTTGCTTGGGCACTGAGAGTTAATGCTGAAAGGATCTAGAAAGAGAGAGCAGCAAAGGCTCATAGGAAGACATGGAGGGCTGTACTCTTGACTAAATGTGTATGGGGAGGTGAGGAACAGCACAGTGTGGAAGGAGAAGGAATACACGTGTAGCAGTAGCTACGGACACAGAGGATCGCGATGACCCTCAGGAGGATGTTTAAAAATGGGTGTTGCTGAGAAATACCACTCACAATTTGGGGTCTTCTGTGAAATCCCTACTTCCAGCACTGCCCCAAGTAGCCAGGCAGTGAACTGTCACAGCTTAGAATTCACTGAGGATTCACAAGAACAGAGCACCAGGGACCTTTGCTGAGGCTCTTGTAGTCTTTCACTATTTCATTTTGGTCTCATCCTTTGAGAACAGGAGCTTGGTTAGTCACCTTACTGCTGTTGAACACTACCAATGACTGATTTGTGGTTAACCTGGGCAGTCATAAGTGCAAATGACCATGGCTCAGAACAATGGTTCTCGACTTGATCTTGACTAGCACAAAATTATGTTTCTGCTAGAGATTTCTTGAATGTGGATGTATGTGTCTTTTACACATGCACTTTATTAAGGTTTGTCCAATAGAGCACTGTAAGGGGAATCTAGTTGGAAGAGGAAACACTGAACACTCATCTTAGTACTTGTTTTGAATTATACTAATTTTTGTGACTCCTTACCCACCTCACTGGAGGGAATGCAATATAGACAATGGTGGCCAAGGAGGGTCAGTGTCCTACTGCCTCATAGGTAGAAGGTGGCTTTTTGTTCATTTCACATCTGAAATGGAACTAAAAACACACTATTGTATGGGAGAAGAGGAGAGTCAGTGTCTATCAATCATTTCCAGCCTTGAGGGCTATGTTAGTTACCTTTCTGTTGCCCCGAAAAAACACAATGACCAAAAGCAACTTACGAAAAAAGTTTATTCTGGCTTATGGTTCCAGGGGGACAGTCCATAACGGCAGGGAAGGTATGGCAGCGGGCATCTACAGCAGAAAGCTGAGGGATCATATCTACATCAGCAGGAATGAAGCAGAGAGAGCCAAGTAGAGGAGAGATGAGGCTGGGAACTTTCAAAGCCCATCCTACTGACCTTCATTCGGCAAGGTTTCCCCATAACCTTTCCAAATAATGACAGTAAGTGAGGTCCAAGAATTCGAACAGCTGAGCCTATAGAGTATATTTCCCATTTAAATCACCACAAGGGCATAATCAATCTTTTTTATTTTGCCATTGTTATTGCGGTTTATTGACCACCATTTCGCTGTTTTTTTTTTGAAGACCACCATGAAATAAAATTTACTGTTAAGAACATTTACAGTAGACATGTCAAAGGCAGAGCCACTATGAATATACCTGAAAAGTGACTCTCAGACTTTAATTTCTAGCTCATCCTTGAAGCTTCTACCCTTGCTGGTACTAACTACCCTCTCCTATCATGAGGACCTTCTATGTTCCAGGCAACTTGTTTTATTTTTATTTTAGTTAATTAATTAATTTTATATGATTAGCATACAAAGTATTAAATTTAATTACGGAATTTTAAAAGAAAGCTTGGTTTTGTGGTTCCTTCTCCTTTATGTGGCATCAGGGATTCAAATAAGGGCCTACTGTGTGCTAAGTGCATGCTCTACTGCTGAATAAGCCAACTATTGTTTCCCCAATTTAAAATTTGTTATAGAACTTTACTCTTCTCTAGATTAGAGCAACTCTTTCAGACTATAGTGTGAAGTTCCGATTCAACCTGTGACCTAGTCTTGTAGGTAAAGTTTCTTTTTCCTGTTATTGAGAATGGATATTTTTCTCACATAATATATTCTGATTATGGTTTCCTCTCCCTCTGCTCCTCCCAGTTCCTCCCCACCTCCCCTTCCATTGGATCTTCTCCATTTCTGTCTCTCATTAGAAAGCAAACATTATTCTAAGGGATAATAATATAATATAAATGATAGAACAAAGCTAACACATCAGAATAGAACAAAACAAACAGAAGGAAAAGAGCCCAAGAAAAGGGAAAAGAAACAGATATGCATGCAGAGCCCCACTCATTCACACACTCAGGAGTCCCATAAAAACACAAAGTAGGAAGTCATAATATATACAAAAAGGACCTTTAGGGTAAAAAGATAGAAAAGTTATATATCTGAAATTAAAATTAAAAAGATAAAAACTTCTGATATGATATTATGAAACAAGGAACCTCCAAAGATGCCATTGAGTTTGTTTTCTGTTGGCCATCTACTACTGGCCTTCAGAGTAGTTTGTTTCCCCAGCAACACTTCCTTGGAGAACACTAGATTTTCATTTGTAAATGGTTATCAATTGAAGAGAGCTTCTGGGTTAAGGACAGAACATGTGTCCACTTCTCCTTTCTATGCAGACCCTTGCGGGCTCTGTGTATGCTGCCTCAGTCTCTGTGAGTTCATGTGTGTATCAAATCAAACCCTGTTGATTCTCACATAATATATTTGGATTATGGTTTCCTTGGTGTTTTTCCATCCCCTCTGGCTCTTACATTCTTACTGCTTCCTCTTCTGCTGGGTTCCCTGAGCCCTAAGAGGAGGGATTTGACAGATACATACCATTTAGGACTGAGTGTTCCAAAGTCTCTCTTGCTCTCTCTGCATATTATCTGGTTGTGGGTCTCTGTATTTGTTTCCATCTACTGCAGGAGAAAGCTTCTCTGATGCTGATTGAGCAAGGCACTGATCTATGAGTATAGCAAAATGTCATTTGGAGTCATTTTATTGCTATGTTCTTATTATAGAAAAGTAGTATTTGGTTTTCCCTTAGGTCCCTAAACTATCTAGTCTTAAGTTCTTGGTTACCCAAGAAGTGTTGGGTCTGGGTTCCATCTTGCTCAGTGGACTTTAACTCAAATCAGATATTGGTTGGTTACTCACACAAGCTTTGTGCACCATTGTGCTAGCATATCTTGCATGCAGGACACCATTGTAGATCAAAGTGTTTCTAGGGGTGCTTATCTTTCTTCTTTGGTAGCACACAGAGTACCTTCCAATACCATGAATACTAGTCTGTAGGGGTAAAGGCTCTAGGTAGGCACCAGATTGACTTCTCCACGTCCAGTGAGTTGTGAAGGTGCTTTCAGCAATAGTACCTTGCCGTCAGTTACTACCTATAGTCTTTGCAACAGTCTGAGTTGCTTGGAGGTTCCCATGAGGTTCCTTTGGACACAATTCAATTATATGTAGCCTATTCCTGATACTTAAAGCCTCATTTGGTGACAAGAGATATCCAGGTGGGGCTCTGTATCCTCCATTATTTGGTGATTTAATTTAGATGGCCTTCATATATGTGTATATTCTAGGAAGCTCCTACTGTATTAGGTTTCTATACTGCCGCTCAAACGGCCCTTGATTTTAGCTGTCTCTCCCCACGTTCCCTCCCTTGCTGCCTTCTTCCTTCCCCTTCTCCACTTGATCCCCCCATTCTAGTCCCTCCTCACTCAACAGTAACTATTCTATTTCCCTTTCTTAATTCTGTTTGATGTAGTAGCTGGGCTGGCATCTGTGGTCTCTTAGTCTGCAGCACATCTGTCCAGATCCTTCTGGCCTTTAGAGTCTCTAATGAGAAGTCGGGTGTTAATCAAATAGGTCTGCCCTTGTATGTGACTTTTTCCTTGTAGCTTTTAATATTCTTTCTTTGTTCTGTGCGCTTAATGCTTTGATTATTATGTGCCCAGGGAAATTTCTTTTTTGGTCCAGTCTATTTGGTGTGTTGTAAGCTTGCACCTCGATAGCATCTCCTTCTTTAGGTTAGGGAATTTTTTTTTCTATGATTTTGTTGAGCATATTTTCAGGAGAATGGCTGGTGGAGTTGGGGGCTGGATAAAGCAATGAGTTGGGAGAAGAAATTTGGAGGGTGAGATCTGTGTGATCCATTGGAGATGGGGGCAGGGAGGGAAGGGAGGCTGCAGCAGATAGTCTACCACAGAGCTCAGGGGTGGAGACTGAGAGACTGGATTTGGAGGAGAGGAGGGAGAGTGAAGATCTGTAGTTAGCCTTTCTGCCTTCCTGGCCAGAGTTCTGAATTTTTTAAGAGACAGATGCCAAATTTCTACCCACACAGACTTTGATTTGATGGGTGTTTAGTACAGTCTGGGAATTGATATTTTGAAAAGGCATCTGAGGTACGAGTACCATGCAGCCAAGGTTGAGCTCAATGATGGAAACTGTTCTTCCAGAACCATCACACAATGTCTAGAAAATAAAGGACCAGCAAAATATCTGAACTCTGGAATCCACATGGCTGTTAACAAGATGCTTGACAAGTGTGTGATCCCTGATTTAAATGTTCTTTGAATAATATGAAACACTTTTTATAGCACTAACACTCCCACTGCAAAGGCTAAGCTGAGGGTGCTTTGATGTGTAGGGGAACTGAGATAGTGATTTGGAAGAATGTCCTTGTGTATTGTAGGTGTTTATCATAAAAAATGGAATCATATTTCCAATTTTTGTTTTGAAAGTCAGGATTCAAAATGATTATAGAGATGTTTTATGATGTAATTCAACCCTTCAAATTACCTAAAGTCTTTTCACTGATGTAAATGTATTCTGAAGTGATGAGGTACAAAGTAATTGTAAAATAACCAGATTTGTTGTCGCTAAAAATGCAACTATTAGCCAGGTATGGTGATGCATGCCTGTCATCCCAGACCTAGGGTTGCTGAGGCAGGAGGGTCAAGAGGTTAAGGTTAATTGGACCACATAGTGAGACCTTATATCAAGAATTAAAAACAAAACAAAATCCTAAATTAAAACCTGAGTTTTTTGAGCTGAATGTAAAAAGGCAGTGAATTAACAATGCTAGGTGATATTAATTCAATAGTTAAAAAAAACAATAACAAGTAGTCCTCATCTAGATCCTTCTATAATCTTCCCAGAGTAGACTATCATTGGAGCTCCCACCTTTGAGTAAATAATTTAGTGACTGTAGTCTTGTCTGGTTCCAAACCCTCTGTTTCAGTCACTGTGGTTATCTTTTTTAGCATCAACCAAATCCCTGTTCGTTTTGGTCCACATTCATCCAGAGTGGTTTTGCAGAATGGTTTGTTAAATGCTGAAGCAAGTATGTGTAGATTGGTTTTTGTTTGTGAGATTATAATTATTCATTGAATCCATGTGTTTCCTGTGTGAATGTGTTTATGCATGTGTGTGCATGTGTGTGTGCTCATGTGTGTTCCTGTGTGTGTGTGTGTGTGTGTGTGTGTGTGTGATGCTGAGGTCTTACAACCTGGGTCCACTTCATCTTCACTCTTTGCAGATGCAATGCAAACAGTTGCTACCTCTACCTTCTCTGCCATGGCAGATTGTATCCCCTCAGACTATGAACAAAAATAAACCCTTGATTCCTCAAGTTGCTTCTTGTCCAGTATTTGGTCAAAGTCATGAGCTATGTAACCAAAAAGATACTTCAGTGAGAAGGTACTGGGAGTTTTACTTATACGTTCAAAGTTTGGAGACTGGTTGTCAACTTTGAACTTACTTTCCCAGTGTTGAGCATGGGATGGTTGGTAAAATGTCAGGAAGCTCTAAAACGTGCTGCAGGTCACATCTGCTTCTGGAATTAGTTGTGGAAATGAAGATTGTACTCATCAGACATGACAACTTATTTCTCAGACTTATGTTCAGACGTTTTAGGGTGAAGAAATAAAAGCCCGAGTTCAAGATTTTCACAAGCTTTTCTTAAAGAATTTGGCTCAGATCACCAAGTAATATTATATAAAATCTTATTATGGCTTAACACCAACCCATCAGAGAGGTTGACTTCAATTATGTTACCAGTTACCACTTTAAGAATGTTAATATAAAAGGCACAGAAGCAATGACTTAGGCCAGCCCTGATTTGCTGCGAGGATCCTATTGAGATTTAGAAGCCAAGAACTAAATGTGATCAGTTACAACACTGGTTTTGGTTAAGAAGGTAAGCTTTTGGCTAACATTTAGAATGCCAGAAACAAGTGGATATTTAGATACCTACCAAAATGAGTCATTCAAAGTGTCTGCCAGAAATCAACATAAAGAATCACTCTGTCTACATGCTGATAAGCTGATTAACCACAAAAGAAACTTGGACACAGTTCAAAGCCATGTGGAGAACTATAGCACACCATCTCTGGCGTAAAGAGCTAGTGTGTTGTTTCCCAAGACCGCTGACAGTGTGGCATCATTGCCTTGGTAGATTTCATGGTTTGGCCTGGGCTTTGGCCTCACAGGCTATGAAACTGGTTCTTGGCAGAACATGGAGAACAGATCCGTCTCTGATGAGCCGGCCTGTTAAGTAAGCTCATGTGGCTGAAGAGCCCTCTCCCCCACTGCTTCTTCTTTTCCAGGGCCATGATTTTCTCTTGCTTCTGGAATGTTCGGTGCTTTGGAATTTCTATGCGTATATTAGCATGCTTACTCTTCCCCTTCCTGGAGCTGTTGTCTGCTATCATCCCTGCGTCCACTGATACAGGCACATGCCCCCTGAACTTTGATAACTTCCCCTTGCTCTCTCATCCTTCAGGTTTCTTCTTTGTTCCCCCATCAGGGATGCTTTTTATTGAAATAGTACCATCTTACGATCCTGGCCTCCAGTTTATGCTAGGTCCTTCATTTCTATAACTCTCCTCATGCATGGATTTACGGGTTATATAATTATTTACTCAAAGTCTACTTCCTTGTAAGATCATGTCTGTGAGGACAGCCTCAACACTGATGATTGTATAATGGCTACTAAGCTCATTGAAGAACGACCACACTTGCCTATCAGTGCTTGCCGCTGCTCTATTCAAATAGCTAAGAGATGAAACCAACTGAGCTCTCTGCCAACAGATGGATGGATCAAGAAAACAGGATGTCTATATGTAAAAGGATTGTATCTAGTTAAGAAAAATGAAATCATGACATTGGTAGGAAAAATGGATGGCAACGGAGATCATTATGTTAAATGAAATAAGCCCAACTCAGGGAGACAAACACTGTGTGTGTGTGTGTATGTGTGTGTTGATGATAAAAGTAGAAAGTAGTCTATGAGAGGGAGAACAGATTATAAGGGGAGGCAGGGAGGAAGAAGAGGAGGTACTAGAATACATAAGGCATGAAAGCAGAAGGGAGGTTTGTTTGTGGGTGGAGGAAAATGACCAGCAGGAGGGGCTAGAGGGGCAGGGAGGATGAAGGTAGGGTAGGGGGGTGAACTCAAAGTACAAATATATATATTTGTACACACATGTACATGTATGTATATGTACATATGCCATAATGAAGCCTGTTATTTTATATGCTAACTTAAAAAACCAATAAATAATAAAAAGTTAATGGTGAGAGCCATGCTCTCAGTCCTATGAATATTCTCACTTGATACAAACCATCAGTATGTACTTCTCTTTCGATATTTGTCAAGAGAGATTGACATTTTGCGTCTTGTTCAGTGTGCTTTTCTGCCCATATCCTAGACTTTATTATAGTTCTTGGCACATAAGAAACATCTATTAAATTATTACTGATTTTCTAGCTGGGCGTGGTGGCGCATGCCTTTAATCCCAGTACTTGGAAGGCAGAGGCAGGTGGATCTCTGTGAATTTAAGGCCAGCCTGGTCTACAAAGTGAGTTCCAGGTCAGCCAGAGCTACATGGAGAAACCCTGTCTCAAAAACCCACAGAAAATATTACTGAATTTTGTAATATAGAATCAGTAATACCTGCCACAAAGGCTGCTATTTACATCAGTAAGAGCATGTGCAGCCATCTCTGCAAGTCTGGCCCATGCAGCCATCCAATAAAAACAAGTTCTCTCTCTTTCTCTTTCCATTTCCACTTCAGACAATGATGCATCTTCCTGGATACCATAGTGGTCTTCCTTCTTGCTCAGATGTTTTTGAGAACACAATACATTTCTTCCTTTTCCAACCATCTTTTTCCCTTCCACTGGAAAGTGATGGTTGTTGCAGAGAGGTTGTAATGACCTGTTTGTAATCCAGACCCTGTGATTTTACTCAGTTCTTCATTTTTTTCCATTTCTAGACATTCTTTGTTGAGATCTTGGTCCTCAGTGATTTTGAGTTATTTTATTTGTGGGTCTCATCTATACCATTTCATTCTCAGCAATCCCAAAGGCAATAAAGACTACTCTTTGACCGATTTCTTGTTCCTTTTGTAATTTAAATTACACAATGTTTAAACATTATATTTTGAAATTTTTATTTGGCTGCTTTATAGAAAACAACATTGTCAATTCATTTGGTGTTATTTACATATTTTTGTATGCATGTATTTATTTATTTAGACAGGATCTCACGTAGCTGAAGCTGGCCTTAAATTTGCAATGCAACAGAGAATCTTCCTGCCTCTAACTCCTAAATGCTGGGATTAGTGTCCAACTACTTTAGGTAGCATGTATTGAACTGCCTGGACCTGAGTTCAGGCTCCTCTTATAAGGAAATTCTAGATCAAACATATTCTTATATTTTGTTAATAAGAAAAGAGTAAGAGCTTTATAGCACCAAGTTTCCTTTTTTTGGGGGGGGAGTTTTTAAAAATGGAGCACTAAGACATAACTGTGCAACACACCAATAGTTATTAAACTATCGTGAGGTATATATGTAAGACTAGCAATTAAGTGATAGGGCACAAAAAATAAAAGACTACTTATGGAGTAAGCCACTGACACAGGTGTTCTGAGTGGAAAGGGCGAGTTCTCAGAGACTTTACTATGTCCACCCAGTACTGTGGGAGGGAAGCAGAGCCTGGGAGCCATGGTCTCTGGAGCCTTTGTATGCCCTGGGGTTCTGATAAATGTGAAAAAGGTAATTTCCCAGACCCTTGTAGGATGCTGTGGCTTCTTCTGATTCTGTAGGTCCAGGGTATCAGGAATTTGATTAACTTTTAATAAGGATAACTACATGTTCCTATAGTTAATGTGTGAATGATAACAGTACCTCATACTTAGTAAAACATAAAAAAAAACATTAGTTATTCCTCCCAAACACCTTGTGAGAATAAGATATAAGATACCAGTGTGAAGAGACAGCTGTGGAGGCACAATTCACCTGAGTGATGAAACTGGAACCAGAGCTTAGAACTCCTGCTTCTGATGTGCTCAGTCACTCTAAAGTAGAAGAGACGTTTACCATGGAGTAAGCCTGAAGCAGTCTCTGTTCATGGGAGTTTGCTGCAGGGAACCATGTGCCTACAACAAGCATGGAAGGCTGCAAAGAAAGCTTGACCAAAAAGTATAAAAAATATTCGTGAGTGTTCGAAGATTTTACAAAGACTTCCCAGATCAAATAAGGCATACATAAAATCATGCTGACTTGTATAAGAAGTACCTGGGAAATTAGTACTTTTATACTCTTTTAGGGGTGTGTGTCTTTGAGGGTTTTTCCAGAGAAAACTGTGGATAATATGTAACATTATCCAATAGGGTTAGACCTTAAAAATGTCAAAGAAGAAAGTGATAAATGTTGGCATTGGTGTTTGAGCAACTTTGACATTTGGCTTTAATGAAATTACACTGTAAAGTATATTTGGAGCGGGTGAGTTATATCCTGCATTTGCCCAAGAAGATTGACCTTTGCTCCTAGGAAGCAACCTATAAAGTTTTTAATTATTTTAAGTTTGTTTGTTTTTCTCTTCCTTTTAACAGAGTCTTTCTTTATAGTACAGACTGATCTAGAATTTGCTATGTAGCTCAGGCTGGCCTTGAGCTCATAGCAATCTTTCTAAGTGTGGGCATTACAAGTGTGAGCCAGAGCTCCTAGCTGAGACAAATCTATATCCTTGGAATATCCTAATTGCTAATCATATCTTTCAGAGAGTTGTTATCTTGGATAGTAAAGCATTTTACATACAAGGAAAATGGTAAATTAGACCTCAGGGAGTTTAAGAGGTTTGGATCTGCAGTATTTATGACAAGAGGACAAAAAAAGCAAATGATGGTTTGGGAGGAAATAGCTACAAGGTGTGATGGCTAATGTTGTTGTCAAGGTGTGATGGCTAATGTT
>CABHPP010132934.1:27418-58545 GCA_902168425.1 Peromyscus attwateri
GATGGCTAATGTTGTTGTCAAGGTGTGATGGCTAATGTTGTTGTCAACTTGACACGTCTTGGAAGAATTGCCTCCATCGGATTGGCTGGTGGACATGTCTGTGAGTGCATTTTTTGATTGGTGTAGGTGGGACAGCCTACTGTGGGCGGTGCCATCCACAGGCAGGTGAACTAGTAAGCAGCATTCCCTCATGACATCTACTTTAAGTTCCTGACTTGAATTCCTCCCCAGGCTTCTCTTCATGGCAGGCAATCACCTGTAAAATGAAACAAACTCTTTCCTTCCCAAGTTGATTTTGGTCATGGTGTTTATTACCACAACAGAGAACACACTAGAACACAAGGCAACTCTAAAACACAAGTTTGTATCTGGGACACATAAGGAGCTTTTAACATGTAACTAAAGGAAAAGACTGAACAAGCGTTTTTTGTGAAGGATGTGTAAAGATCACAAATAAGCAAGCCTATGAGAAAATGTCCATCATAACCATTAGGAAAATGCCAGCTGAAACCACAGTGGAATTCCACTCCATACTCACCAGGAGAGCCAAAGCACGGTGACACTATCGGATTCTGGCAAGGATTCGAATTCTTAGCCATCCTCAGTAACTTGTGGTGATGTAAAATGGTGCAGCCACTCTGAAGATACAGGCACAGCGGTTTCTTATAAAACGAGCCCTGCAATTACCATGTAACTCAGCAACGGCACTTTTGGGCATTGGTGGCAAAGAAATGAAAACGTGTTTTCAAACAAAAACCTGTTGATGAATGTTTATGGAAGCTTTGTTTATAGTAGCCCAAGCATGAATCAGACGTCTTTCCTCAGGTGAATGGTGTATGCATGGGGTAGCTGTACCATGGAATGCTACTCAGCAAAATGAAATGAAAGATTGAATCTCCAAGGGGTCATGCTGAGTGAAACAAGCCAGTTCCAAAGAGTTGCATATTACACAATCCACTTATATAAGATTTTAGAAATTATGAAAGTTTAGAATTAAAAATAGGCTGGTTGTCAGTGGGGTGTGGTAATAGAGTCTGAAGTTACAAAGCAACATGATTGACACTTGTGGTATGGAGTCTCTTTAGTGTCCAGACTGTGGTAGTATATATACACATCTGGATAACAAAACCATGCAGTACACACACACACACACACACACACACACACATACACACACACACGAACATGCCTGCACACACAGAGAAACCATGGCTTGTCACTATCAGCATCACAGCTATGACATTATACTGTTTTCCAGTGCTGGAAGAAACTCTCTGTATTGTACTTTTTCTTACTATTGCATGTGTGTTACAGATATATTAATATACATTTCAGTAAACTTCCAAAAGTTTAATGTATTTTGTTTCTTTATGTATTTATATTCATGCCTAGTCTACTCAATTCTGCTCTTTCCACTGATCTTCTGTCTAGATTTCTCTTTTCTTAAAATCACACACACACACACACACACACACACACACACACACACACACACACACATATATATATATATATATATATATACATAAATAGTGGGCAGAGGTCAGAGGCCATTTGCCAGAATTTGTTCTCTGCTTCCACCATGTAGGTCCTAGGGATCAAATTTAGACTGTCAGGCTTGGCAGCAAGTAGCTTTAGCCACTGAATTGTTTTGCTGCACAACCCTCCACCCCCTGGAGATTTTCAAATTACTATTTCAGAAAAATGGCTGATGTGTAATGTCAACTTTGGAGTTTCATTAATTGTATCACTATTTGTAGATTATTTCAGAAAATGCCTACAAAAGTTGGTCTCGTTATAAAAGTTGGCCATTTTCTCCTCTTTCACAGGGATTGGGCTCTGTTTTTCTTCTCTTCATATCAAGGCCTGTCTCTCTCCCTCCCTTCCCTCCTTTTCTCCATGCCTTCCTCTCTCCTTTGCTTTTTTTCTCCTTGGGAATGAACTCAGAGTCTCATGCTAGGCAAGTGTCACGGCTAGTTTTTTGTTAACTTGACACAAGCTAGAGTCATTTGGGAAGAAGGATGTTCAACGGAGAAAAATATTTGCATGTAGGTGTGGTGATATATTGTGTCCCCCAATATATTGTGTACTCTAATAAAACTTATCTGAAGGATCAGAGAGACAGAACAAGCTACAGCCAACCTCACCTTGCCAACTCCTCAGCCGATCCTGTTTCCTCAGACTGAAAGCCTCTGAGCCCTCACCTGGAAGGGATCTCAGCTGAACTGCTGCTAAAAGCCTCTGGTTTCTGGTCCTCACGCCTTATATACCTTTCTGCTTCCTGCCATCACTTCCTGGGATTAAAGGCGTGTGTCCTTCCCAAGCAAAGACATGAGATCTCAAGTGCTGGGATTAAAGGTGTGTGCTACCATGCCTGGCTCTGTTCCCAGTGTGGCCTTGAACTCACAGAGATCCACACAGATCTTTGCCTCCCGAATGCTAAGATTAAAGGCATGTGTGCTACCATTACTTAGCCTCTATGTCTAATCTCGTGGCTGTTCTGTTTTCTGACTCCAGATAGTCGAGACCAGCTGGTTTACAAAGTGAGTTCCAGGACAGCCATGGTTGTTATACAGAGAAACCCTGTCTCCAAAAACAAAACAAAACAAAAATTCAGGTAAATTTTATTAGGGTACACAATATATTGGGGGGCACAATATATGACCACATGTAGGCAAGTATGTAGGGCATTTTCCTAATTCATAATTGAAGTTGGAAGGCCCAGCTCACTGAGGGTCGTCCTGGGTGCCATAAGAAAGCAGGCTGAGAAAGCTAAGGGAAACAAGCCAGTGAGCAGCGCCCCTTGGTGGCTTCTGCATCAGCTCCTTCTTCCAGGTTTCTGTCTTGAGTTCTTGCCTAGACTTTCTGGATAATGGGCTACAGGTTGTAAAAGGAAATAAACTCTTTTCTTCCCAAGTTGTTTCTGGTCTTGGTGTTTTGGGACAGCAATAGAAACCGTAACTAAGACAGCAAGTGTTCTACCACTGAACCACATTCCAAGGATCAGGATGATTTTAAAATGAAAAAAAAATGTATTTATTCTTTGAATAAAGGGTGGCAAGGGATTCTGAAGGTCATGTTCAAAAACAAAAGTGTTATTTATACCTGGAGAATTTTCTTTAGAATGAACATTTATTTGAAATCACTTTTTTTGGTAATTTTATGTTGATTTATATTCAGAATCACCCTTCTTTTTTTTTTTTTTTTGGTTTTTCGAGACAAGGTTTCTCTGTGTAGCTTTGCGCCTTTCCTGGAACTCACTTGGTAGACCAGGCTGGCCTCGAACTCACAGAGATCCGCCTGCCTCTGCCTCCCGAGTGCTGGGATTAAAGGCGTGCGCCACCACCGCCCGGCCACCCTTCTTTTTGATGTGCTCTTTAATGCTGTGACAATGTGATCTCCTTGAGACATACATTTTTCCTTTTTCTTGAGGCTTCCCCTCCACCCCCTGACTCAATTTCATAAAATTTACCTACAGGTTACTTTAAAATTCTACCTACCCCATTATATGTAAATAAGCTCACAGCTTCAGGAAGATTTGTATCATTCTTCAGAGGTGCAAACAGAATTCTAGCTAGGAACTGCAGCCTGGGAGGTATTTTCCTGCTACAGGGCAACAGGTATCAGGCCACAGGGAAACAAAACTAAACCTGACTGGAGAGCTGAGTCCTCCCCTTGTTTTTGCAGAGTATTGTGGCTGGGATTTCCCTAGAGGCAACCCTTCTTTGCATTAATCGTTGCAGTGACAGGCTGATGTGGGAATTGAATCTATGTTAAGCCTTGAATGATAAGAATTTTAGGAGTCTGGAAAGATCAATACAAGATATCCCAGGATCAAAGAAATACATGAGTAAAAATTATCCAAGCATTATAACTTAAAAATGATGACACAATAATGATAACTCACTCTGCACTTTCCTTTTGACATGGAACAGTCCAGAACATTCAAAGGGATAAATAAACTTTACTGAGAATTGGATAATACAGTCTGGAATGCTTTTGAGAGAAACAGATGTTATGATTAATGGTGATAAGACAGAGGGATGAGCTGCCCAAACCGGACACCAGCCAAAAACCACTCTTCACAAACTGTTTTCTCCGTAGATGAATAATGTAAAGGCAATTAAGATGTTTTCTGGGGTTGATACTGTTTTTACAGTGTTTGTGTGTTGGTCCTGTGATGTAAACTGTGATACTCCCCGCCAAGTTGCTGTGCCCTTTTACTTCAGAACTTGTTCACTATAGGCAGTTGGGACCTAAATTTATTACTGAAACCCATGGCATTTATCTTCTGACTAATAGAGTTTTGATTTCTCAAACCACAGACTTGCCTTTTCTGTGCAGTGTCTCCTCCACGCCTGCAAACCACAGAGAACATGCCCCATGAGTAGGTTGGAAACGATGGTGCTTTCTTTGACTTACTGTGCATGAGGAACTCTTAGGGCTGGCATCAGGTTACAGGTTTGTTGTGATTTTCTTTTGCTTTCTCACTGCAAAGGCATGTTCCCTGGTAACCACTCTTCCTACCCTTGAGCACTTACTGGGGACAGGCAGGATTTCAGGAAGTACCAACTCTGATAGTGATGGATGAGTGAATGCCAGACAGTTGGCTGCTGGGTCACTGTTCTCAAAATAGTGTTCTGGGAACATTTTGTGCCAAACAAGGTAATCACTTACTCAAGAGATTCTTTGAAAGTCACTTTCTCTTTTAACTACACTCTGTTTCCTTAAAGGACTCAGGGTCTTACTCAAAAAAAAAAGTGGCATAAAAAAGATTATTAAAATGGATATAGAAGCCGGGCGTTGGTGGCGCACGCCTTTAATCCCAGCACTCGGGAGGCAGAGGCAGGCGGATCTCTGTGAGTTCGAGGCCAGCCTGGGCTACCAAGTGAGCTCCAGGAAAGGCGCAAAGCTACACAGAGAAACCCTGTCTCGAAAAAAAACCAAAAAAAAAAAATGGATATAGATAATAAAAATTCATGAAGAACCAGGTGGGCATTAGGGAACAACCAGGCCAAACCTTTGTTCTACTGTGTGTATCTTAGCATGTGGTCATTCTGGCCTTGGAAACTCTGTTGGGGGAGCTTCTCTACTGCAGGATTCTGAGAAGCACCCCTGGCTTCTCCCCAGCAGATGTCAGTAGATGCCCATGTCCAGTTGTAAAATCCTCAAATATCTCCAGACATTGTCAAGTACCTCTTAGAGGAAAAGTCATCCTTAGTTGAGAATATCTGCCTTAGATTAACAAGAAAATATCAAATATTGTACTACAACCATGTCGTCTCTTCTGAAATTGTAACTCCAGAGGTTTTTGCATTATGGTGCTTGGCTGCCATGGTGCCTATTTGCAGAGCCCTGTGGTGGTAGACATAGCAATGAGCTGGAACTGGGATTCCAGCCTGGGCTGCCACGCTGGCTGTGTGGTCCTCATGTCTCAATACCCTTACCTGTAAAGTGGGAAGAAAAGAATTGTTTGCGAGGAGTCACCAGCGTAGTTCTTGAAGAATGCCTACAATGTCTGGTATGCAGTAAGTGCTCTATAAATTCTAGACAGCCAGAGCTGTGTTTCTGTTTTGTTTGTCTTATTTCTCCATCCTGAGTCATGGCTGGAGTAACCGAAGGGCGATTTGAGGCGTGGAGAGGCAGAGAGATACAGAGCATTAACAACAGGTTTCCCTAAGAGTTCAGTCTTAGTTCTGGAAAGGTCTCAGTGTCCTCAGATACTTCACTCCCAAACTAGAAAGGCATGAAATGGAATAAATGGAAAACAAAAACAAAACACAAGGACAAGAAGGGTTTAAAGGGACTAGATGGCTAGGGGGTTGAGATAAAAAGAAAAAGCCTACCAGAAAGGTATTTCCCCCCACCAACCATGAGCAGAGTGGACTGTGACTGAGTCCACCTGTGAATGGGGCATGAGACCTGCATGAGGGTGGAGGAGTTCAATCCTCACCTGAGGTCTCCTGCATCGCACACCCTTGTTCTAGGGAGAAAAATACAGACCACCCATTCACGATGCTCCCTAAGGACAGATTCAATGATGGACATACTTACTGTGGCTTTAGAAGCAGCATTTCAATATGCTCAGGTTGCTGGGGGATGACTCTGATTATCCAAATCTCATAATAATGCAACCCATTAGCCCAAAGGCAGAGGCTGTGACATTTATAGGCAACTTACTTAGTGAAACCATTGCTCAAAGGACGTCTGTTTAGAAATAACTCTAAACAGAAGACTGTAAGTGTTAGAAAGCTCCAACTTGTCATTCCTGGAACTGGACGGCTAGAGCTTGAGCAAGATAACTTTAGTACCTAGAAGGACTTTTCCACTTAGGAGAAGAAAGCTTGTAGTTCGTATGCTCGGTGGAGAAGATTTTGGAGCTCACAGGTTTCCTGTTTCAGTTATTACAAACAAGTTAGGAGACAAGACGATCTCTTCTAATAGGGGATACTCAAAATTGGAGGAATTAAAATATCTGTAATGAATTTGCATCATCATCTCCACAGGAACTCATGGCCTCGCTTATGTTAGGAAATGTCCGCCTGCCATTGAAAAGATAGCAGAGTCTCAAAAAGGGTGTCCTGACGGTAAGGTGCCAAGCTTCCTGCTTCATTCTGTCTTGTTGAAGGCTTAGTGGGACCCTTGATCTTCACATGGAGGAGAGAACAAAGTGATGTCCTCCATGTGAGTCAACTGAAGGATGAGCTCCAAGTTTCATGCCAGCTTACTGACAGAGCTGCCTAAAACATTTACAATTGGACAAGTACTAAAAATTCCCCAAGGGCAATGTTGGAAGCTACATGACAGAGGCAGTCTTGCTTTGGAACTTACTGTTCCCAGTGGGCTTTAGATAACTAGGAGGCATCTTGTCTCTGTTCCTGAGACAGTCAGAATCCTTTCTGGTACATGAAATGCAGCTGGACCTGTGTGAGTCTATTAGGGCTTCCATAACAAAAAGACAGCACACAAAATGGTTTAAATACTAACTTTTCCTTTTCGTTATTTTTTTTTTCCTGTCACTGTGTGGAGGCTAGACGTCCCTTCTGAGTCCTCTTTCCTCGGCATACAGTTCACCAGTCCCTCTTTTCCCTCTCGTAGTCTTCTCTTTCTCTGTGCATGCGCCTGTACAGTTCACCATTCTGGCTTTCTTTCCCCTTCCCTGGCCTTTTCTTTCTCGGTACATGCTGCCATCAGGTAGTTCTTATTTGTACAACCCAATTGCTGTTGGATTCAGTTCCTTCCTTTGTGACCTCATTTGTAAATTACTTTCTTAAAGACCCTTGCCCAAATAAAGTCAGCATCAGCATACAAATTTTAGGTGGATGCAGTTCAGTTCATAACAGAACTGCACAGCAATGGCCTTCATCCATCAAGATGTTGGTGGGACTTTGGACCTGTGAGATAGTTCACAGATTGTGCCCCAAATGAGATGGAGGAGAAGCTTATTTTTCTCCTGCTGTTATCTAGGCAGGCTGACCACAGGGAGAAGGTCACTTCTTGGACTAAAATTGGGAAAAAGGAAAGGAAAACCCAAGGTTCTCTGAGTTTGGAAGGGATCTGTAGAGTAGTGAGGCTCTGATACTGTGTTTCCGTGCTAGGGGCACTTAGAAACCTTCTAGCTTTACAGACACCCCGTGAAACTAAGTAGACAGAAGCAGGGTGGATATTCTCTGAGCATCTGCGTGCTGTATGATGGGTTTCACATAGAAGCAATCTCACACTTTCTCCAGACGTGTCTGTGTGGGAAGAAGTAAGCATCATCCTTTGGGCAGGCTCTAAGAGTTAGACTATGCAGAGAGTGTGACCACACTCCCCTCTGCTTCCCCAGCCTCCAGTGGTCTTATGGCATGACCCCTTTTTATACATATAAGAGATCAAAGCTCAAGTCAAGAGAAGCATGTGCTATTTGAGTAGAGGAGCAGCACTTCTGTGAGGAGGTCACTCTCAGAGTGTTAGAGATCCCTGTACCTCAGAGATAGATCACATGGACCTTCCTCGCTCTCTTTCCTACACTTTGTTTACACTCTCATTCATTGCTTTGTATCTTTAGAGGGAACATCTGGATAACAGACTGGAGGCTGAGATAAAGAAAAAGCAGGACGCTGGGCAGGGTGTACTGAGGAACTGAAGTGACTGAGGGGCCCTGTGAGAGAATTACCCACACCAGGCCACCAGGCTGGGGACCATGTTAGGAAGTCAAATCAAAGCACCCATGCCTCTCAAGGCGTTGGGCACAATGAATTCAGGAAGGGAAAGATACCACCCCAGTGTCCTCTGAACTGTTACCCACCCACAGCTACACCAGCTTCTCATACATTTGAAGCCATGATTGAATTTAAATAAAACCTTGCTTGAATAAACCTACTCTGCTCCTGTGTGATTACAGTGGAGGGTAGGAACATCCCTCCGTAATGAATTTTACAGCCGTGTTCTTTCACAGTAAAGGTGCTGTGGCAATCAGTATTATGGTGTTGATATTGTCAGTTCATCCACAGCTGCCTGTTCTTTACCAGCCAAGGCTGTGTGCAGGCGAAGGTCCCAAGTTTTCCTGAGATTTGGTGGCTGAGTTACGGCTTTACCAAGTTTTCAAGAACACAGTTTGTTTTTAATATTATGCCCACCCCCTTTGAGGGTTTCAGCTCATGACTCTTAATCTAGATATCACTTACAATTTCGGCTTTCTGTGATTCCTTCAGATGTTCAAGTTTGAGGAAAGTGGAGGTAAGGTACTAATTTTTTATTTTTTCATTTATTTTTTCTTAAAATTAAAAACATTGAGATTATAACATAATAACAACATGTCTTCCTTCCCTTTCTTCCCTCCAAACCCTCCCCTATACCTTTTCTTACCCTCTTTCAAATTATTGGCTTCTTTTTAAAATTAATTTTTGTTTCATGAACACACACACACACACACACACACACACACACACACACACACATATATATTTCTAATTATAACCTGCTCAGTCTGTATGATGTGATTCCTATGTATGTTTTCAGAGCTGACCTTTTGGTATTGGATAACCAATGTGTTCTTCCCTTTAGGAAGACGATTTCTCCAGTCCTCAGCATTCTTTAGTTGCCTATATTTCTTTGTGTAGCATTAAGGTCTTTGTGGGCTTTTCTCTGTCCATTTTGGCGTGTGTATTGGTGTCATTCTTGTTCAGCTCAATATTTTCTCGGACACTAATGCTGACTCTCCCTCCCTTCTTTCTCTTTTTAAAGAAAAGCTTTATTTTTATTATCTTTAGTTATGCATATGTGTCTGCCAGTGGGTACGTTCATGTGAATTCAAGTGCCCGAGGAGGCCCAAGGCATTGGGTTCCCTGGCGCTGCCGTTACAGATGGTAGTGAGCCACCTGGAGTGGGTGCTGGGAACCAAACTCAGGTCTTCTGCAGGAGCAGTGAGCGCTCTTAACCACTGAGCCATCTCTATAGTTCTTTCTTTCTTTTGTTGAGATAGATTTTTGAGATATGAGCACAAATATAGAAGCACTATTAAAAAAGTAAAGACACAAATAGATGACCCCCCCCCCACTCACATCTATATTCTCTCACAGTTTCTGCAGGGCATGGCTTAGCTGGGTCTTATTGTCCGTGGATTCATAAAACTGTAATCAAGCCATCAGCAGGGGTTGCACTCTGACCTGAACTGTGTGTGAACCTCAGTTCCTTGAGGCATATTATACCAAGAACCTCAGTTTCTTGCTGGTTATTGTCTAGCTGCATAGCCCAGTTTAGCTTCCAAGTTGCTGTGAAGTTTGGATTGGACATGAACTCAAGGATCTCATGTTTTAGCCTCTTCCCCCCAGTACTGGAGTAATAAGTGTGTGCCTCCACACCTGCTTTATGGCCTGGTTCTTGAAGGATATAGGTGGTTTAGAGAGACTTATTTAATAAACCCAAACTGCTTTACACTTACTGAACATTACAGTATCCAAAACACAGTCAATCATTCACTGGGCTGTACAGCAAGACCCAACAAACTGAACAAAACCTTGAATAAAATCACTAGCATTAGTAATATATAAATTTTTTTAAAAGATTTATTTATTTATTATGTATACAGAAGAGGGTGCTAGATCTCATTACAGAAGGTTGTGAGCCACCATGTGGGAGCTGGGAATTGAACTCAGGACCTCTGGAAGAGCAGTCGGTGCTCTTAACCTCTGAGCCATCTCTCCAGCCCCCTAGTAATATATAAAATTTAAGGTAAAAAAATAGAACAGTGAAGACAGTAATAAATTAATAGAATTGGGAAAAATATCAATCTGCAACTGTTTCAGTGGGAAAGAGGAAAAGAAACTTTAAAGTTTCAATTAAGTTTTATAATATTTTTGTAGAGTCAATATGGGAAATATCAAACTCATGGAATTTAAGGTTTTCATCTACTTATATACCAAGCAAATGCTTGGAGCTGGAGAGATGGTTCATGGTTGAGCGCATTGGCTGCTCTTTCAGAGGCCCTGGGTTCCGGTCACAGCACCAACATGTGGCTTAGAATAGTCTGTAACTTCAGTTCCAGGGAATCTGATGGAAACTGGTGCACAGATATACACGCAGTCAAAACATCCATGCATATAAAATAAAACAAATCCTCCTTATAAAAGGCTACAGAGTAAATATTTTAGATAATCTCTATTTATATGGCTGTTGTTGCTGTGACTTCTCCATAATTATGTTTTCTAACCCAGAACTGTGAGCAAAAGTATAAACTCTTTCTCTCCTGAGTTGTTTTCTGTCAGCATATTTTATCATAGAAACAGACAGGAGACTAAGATGTTACGCAGTAACTGTCTCGCACTAAAGGGAACAGGAAAAAAACATGATAGATGAATACATTATGCAGTATTGGATCTATTTTGTTGTCAGCAATACTATCAAAATAATTTGAAAATCTCTGGAGTCTCATGTCAGATGAAACATTCTTTTTAGTGTTAATATCCTCAGTATGTGGTGCTCAGGTGTAGAATTCAAGTTGCATTGGTATGTGCTCAGATGTAGAGTTAAAGTTGCATTGGTATGTGCTCAGGTGTAGAATTCAAGTTGCATTGGTATGTGCTCAGGTGTAGAATTCAAGTTGCATTGGTGTGTTCTCAGGTGTAGAAGTAAAGTTGCATTGGTGTGTGAGCATGCTTATTCTTTTGCATATTGCCTATGTCTGCCTTCTCCTTACCATGATAGAGTTTAACAGCTCCAGTTAAGAGTGTGAATTACAAAAATCTAAAAATATTTCCTTTCTTGCCTCTTATGGGAAGGAGGTTTACAAAAAGAGTTTGTGGAAGCCAGGTACGGTGGCACACGCCTTTAATCCCAGCGATAGGGAGGCAGAGGAAGACAGATCTCTTGTGAGTTCCAGGCTAGCCTGGTCTACATAATGAGTTCCAGGCCAAGGCTACACAATGAGAGACCATCTCAAAACAAAACAAAACAAAACACAACAAAACAAAACAAAGCAAAACGGAATGGAACAAAACAGAACAGCGTGCTGATTCGAGAAATCGATGGGAACCTAGAATTTCATTCCTTGTATGGATTCTAGGAATGCAGCATGAAGCTTAACTGCAGCTTCAACCATCTACAATCCCCCCCTCCCCCGCCCCCCGTCCATGCACAAGAATTTTCTTTTTGTCAGCAGTCTCGTCCAGAAAAATGGGGAGTTGTTTCTGCAGTTTACTATCTTTTGTAGTCAAGAGAAGAGTCCTGTGCTCTCTTAATTGCTGTGTTGTGAATTCTGTATTTTGTATGGTAATTTGTACAATAAGGGAATAAACCTATAAATGAAGCTGTCCTGTGTGATCTCAGATCATACTGACATCTCTGTTCAGCCTGTGTGAAACAACAGATCCCCGTAAGAACCAGCTATGTGGTTTTTTGTTTTGTTTTGTTTTCCGAGACAGGGTTTCTCTGTGTAGCTTTGGTGCCTGTCCTGGAACTCACTCTGTAGACCAGGCTGGCCTCGAACTCACAGAGATCCGCCTGCCTCTGCCTCCCAAGTGCTGGGATTTAAAGGTGTGTGCCACCACTGCCCGGCTCAGCTATGTGATTTGTGATGGCCAGTATGTGATGAAAATACCAGGCTCTGAACAAACAAGACAGATAGAAAGACAGACAAAGAAATAAAGAAGCAAATAAACATTCACAAGCACTTCAATATAGCAGTAGCAGAGCTTGAACCATGTGCAGGATCCATCATTAACACAGGGACTTGTGTGAATTTGTAGGTTGCATGTCAGGAAGCTGGCCCGGATCCTAGGACTTTGGGACTCAAAGGGACATCAGAGGACACCTACTCACTGATGTGCCAGTTTCATTTTGAGGTCCAGTTGTGGCAGCTTCTCAGCTGCTAGAAGAACAAGAGCTCCGCAGGGCCTGGCGGCCCCAGAGGGGCCCCACTAGGCGTTCACGCTTCCCCACTTGGACACAACTGCTGGCCTGTGTGCTTTCTGGATCTAAATGTGTAGCATTTCTGGACCCACCAGCCTCTCAGATCTTGCCTATTGGCCAGCTCTTTCCCTAATACCTGGAACCTATTTTTAGATGACCTACAGTGGAGAGATTTGACATGTAATTTTCATGCCTGAGGGTTGAGTTTGACAGGAAATGTTACAAAGAATTTAATTCAATGCAACTCACACTTTAACAAGGGTACAAAGATTTTATTTTTCTTGACTGCCTACTAAGACTTTCTATTTTTAGTCTTTTCCTCTTTTTTTTTTTCCAGTGCCCTTTTCTAAAAGTTTCCCCCTACTTTACAGAGCTCATTCGCCAGGACTGTGCCCTCAGTGCCTACAGATTTCCTTTCTGTCACCTGCTGCCAGCTGGCTTGGTTCTCCATGATGAGGGAGTGAGTGTGGTTGCCAGTGTCCTCTCTGTCTTCCCCAGGCTCCTCTATACATTGACTTCTTGGCTGTAACTACATTCTCTTCCTAATGTCTAGACCTTGAGTATAGGAATTGGATTGCTCTAAGAGAGCTCTTCTAGTTCCCCTTCCTGGGGAAATCCGTGCATCCCTCTTTGGGCTCTCTTTGTTATCTAGGCAGGGGAAACTATGGTCGATATGCAAAACAAAGGAAAAAAATGTTAATAAAAAAAGAAAAAAGAGAAATATATGCATTCTCTACAAAAACAAAAACAAAAACCAAACAAAAGAATTGGATTGCTTTGTCTAACCCAAATTGATCACGTAGTACAACTCATTCTTAATCATTCCTCATGCCTCTCCTGTTCTCTTGTTTCCTTGGCTTTCTTTCCATATCCTCCCCCATCTATATTAGATTACTAGGATGTCCAGAATGTATAGCTATCCAGCCTCATGTCCATCAGCTTTTTTCCCACTTAGGAACACGCTTTAGTTGTATTGATCTTTCCATTTGCTTAGAACCTTAACTTATGTGATAAGTGATGTCTATCCTACCCGGTCCTTTGAAGAGTCGAGTGAAATGATGGAGAAAGTACTTTGCAGCGGCAAGGGGGACATTAAGTGTGAGTTAAAGAATAAAAATAAAGGAGCCTCTGCCTTGCAACTGGAAGGATGGTTTGCGGAGACTGTTTTCAGTATACAGAATCAAATAGAAAGGACACATTTAAAAGGTTTGTCAGGAACAAAAGTGAATGGCTAAAGAGAGATGAGGGAGGAAGAAGTATGTTCCTTTTGCATAGGAAAGTGCAATTGGGAAGACTGGAAGTTAAAACAATTTTAAATGGATTAGTGACTAGCTGGAGCTGTCGTCCAGGCCCAGCTTGGTTGGGACATTAGATGACCACTGGGTGGCCAGGCACTGGGAGTGTGTACTTGAATGGTTCATTTTCTACTGCAATAACAAGGTATGTCTGCAGGCCCTGGTGAAGAAGCAAAAGCCAGAACTTCTCTTGCGTCTTTTTTTTTTCTACATGAATTTCTACTCTTGCTTTTAGTGTACAAGATAATAAGTTTATTATAACATATGTACTTTGCTCATATTCTCCCCATCCCCATATTTTCTCTTTTTTTTCCAAATAGTGCCATACATGTATATTTAAATGTCTTGATTTTAGAGACCACTCATGAACACTGTTGTAATGATTGGACAATCCTTAACTTTAGTTGCTACAAGTGGGGCTCAGCTAAGCACCTTGTGTATAGTATATTCTCCATAATAATCTGTGGACAAATTACATTTGATAAGTGTTTAGACATGAGAGAAAAGAAATCACCTTATATGGCTTATAAATAAACAAAAAGTCCCCAAAAAAGGTCCACAGAGATAAAAATAGTCAAGCAACAAGAACCGAGGCTGAAGGGTTACTTCTTGCACAATGAAGTTGTGTCATTTGGAATTTTTTGGAAAGCATATCAGACTTTCCATTTCCTGAAGATCTTGCTGTTCTAGCATTTTCTCCACATGCTAAAAGGCATCAGAATAGACTTTGATAAAACAGAATATTTTTAGGCATTGGAATCAGCCAGAGTCTGCCAAATTCCTGGCCTTTGGTATGTGCTAGTGAGCAGCGTCAGATGCTCACACGGACACATGCTGACATTTACAAGGCAGGAGGTAGGCTCTGCCAAGCTCAGAAGCATTGCCTTTTTCACCAGCTCACTGGAACCTCCTCAGATGCATCTATGCGTTTATTGTCCGCTACTGGAGGAGGGACAAGCAACTGATTGACTTTTGATCGAATTTCTTCTTTTGAGTTCATTTGGTAGTTGATAGAACTCTACTGCAAATGTACTGAATGATCTTAGAAAATTCTAGAGGAGGCCTACTGCTTTCTTTCGATAAATGTTATCTTTTATCCAAAGCAATACAAATGAAGATAAAGTATCATTTTATTTTTTGCATTACATTAAAAAAATACCAGTAGTCTCTTGAATTTCACTAACTTTTAAAATGGAAAACTTCAGTAAAAGGGAAATACAAGTAAATGGAAGAAGTGTGTGTGTGTGTGTGTGTGTGTGTGTGTGTGTGTGTTTAGAAGGACTGTCTCTTTCTAAACAAATATAGTAGATAGGTAGAAAAAATTTCATAAAACTGTATGGAATAAATAAAATCTCTTTCCAAAATAGTGCTTATGATGGTTAATTTTGCTTGTTAGCTGGATTGGATCAGGAGAATTTAGGATGTTTTGGAGACACACCTCTTGGTATACCTGTAAGGTTGTTTCCTGGGTGGGTGACTGAAAGGAGAACACCCACTTTGAGTGTGGGCAGTGCCATGCTGTGGACTGGTGCTGGGAATGAATAAAAATGGAGAAGAGCAAAGCAAGGTGATCACCAGTATTCTTCTTCTCTGCTTTCTGGCCACCTAAATGTAAGCAGTAGCCTCATGCTCCTGCTGCTACAACTGCTCTGGAGTCCATGCCTTCCCCACCATGAGGAACTATACCTTTAAACTGAAATAAATCCTTGCTCTTTTGAGTTGTTTTCTGCCAGGTGTTTGATGTCACAGCAAGTAATGAGGCCAGTACTATTCCATTTAAGGCGGCTCTCATCACATTATGTGGTCAGCACTATTCCATTTAAGGTGGCTCTAGTCACATTATGTGGTCAGCACTATTTCATTTAAGGTGGCTCTCGTCACATTATGTGTTTATTTATGAGATTTGTGAGGCACTGCCTCCGGGACAGTTACTGCCTGGAATTCAAATCACCAGTCTCAAAGACTATGTGGGATATGAATGTGGGGTCATGTGTGTGTATGATGCCTCTGTGTGTGTGCACACATGCAAGCACGTGGAAGCTAGTTTCCACCTTATATATCTAGACAAAGTCTCTTGCTGAATTGGAGTTCCTGTTTCAGCTCGTTTGGCTAAGCAGCTTGCTCTGGGGATTCCTTGTTGCCAGGATTCCAGATGGGATGTCATCTTATCCAGGTTTTATATGGGTTCTGGGAATCTGAACTTGTTCTCATGGTCTTTACCACATACACCATACCCCCCTATCCTTTAAAGGCTAATTTAATACTTATGAGCTAATGAACAGCATTTTCTCTTTAGGGTCCAGGATACTGCAAGTTGTACCCTTCCTCTAGTAGTGCTGAGAATGTTAATCTTTCTGCTTTCATAAGGACCTTGGGGGTTGGAGATGAATGTTGCAGGTATTGGAGGGACTATCCTGCCCATGGCCAGGCACTCAGGACTCAGGAAAAACTGACAAACTGTCCATTTCATGCTAAAGAGCCATTTATTAAGCTGTGGAGTCACTGCTATGAATACCAGGCTGCAGAGGCATGCATCATGAACGGAGAAGGAGATGTTCCATCACACAGGGCTGAGCTGTTTATGCCTGTCCTGCCTCTATAGGCCTCTGTCATGGCTTGTGGTTCTCTCTTAGGGTTTCTATTGCCCACCTCCACAGTGACATACTTCCCCCAACAAGACCACACCTACTCCAGCAAGGCCACACCTCCTAATAGTGACATACTCTTTGGGGGCTATTTTCTCTCAGACCACCACAGGTGCTATACCAATAGGCTATTGCTGGTTATGTGCTTTGCCTTGTAACAGCAGCTCCTTCCATCTGACAGTGCTTTTTGGTTTTTGAATTTTGTCTTATATTTCTTCTGTGACCTCTGGAACACAAAAAGACATAGCCCATGCTACACTTACGCCTTACCCCTTTTCCTCTAAGTCAGATGAGGACTTGTGTAGCGACTTGCCCGAGGACATTTGATCAGTAAAAGACTAAGCAGAGAGCGATCCCTGCTCTCTTGAGATAAATCCAGGGCTTTGCATGCGGTTGACATCCTGAGTCAATAGCCAGGGGAGGTCTATCTCGAGCTGATGTATACAGCATAATCATATACAAATAGCAGGGTGTAACTGAGGCGTTATTTATCATGGGATGGAGGAAGAAAGCATGCATGTACACTATAAGAATAATGATTTTTAAAGAAATAACTATGGAAGAAGTTTCAGCCTTACTGCAGGACATTTCTATGTGTAGGAAATATGTTGAAAGCCAGGCTTCCATACCTAAACTAAGACATTTTATAAGGATTTCACTATATGGGTGATGTTAAGCCCAGTACAGTCTTGCTTACCGAGTGGCAGCTGTTAGGTTTATAAGACAATAAGAGTAATGATGCTACCCCTGACGACTTTGATTTTCTTTAAGAAGAGGCATTTTTGTTTTCTTTGGGGCCAACTAGGCTATGCAAGTAAAGTAGTTCCCCTCTTTATTGCTACGATGTAATCCCCCCTAAAAAGCAGCGTAAGAAAGGAAGGGTTTACTTGGGCTCATAGTTTGAAGGTACCGTCCATCCTGTTAGGGAAGATGTGGTAGCAGAAGTGTGAGGTGGTTATCACACAGCCAGGAAGCAGGAAGCCATGCTTGCTAGTGCTAAAGTTTGTCTTCCCTGCGTCACTAAGAGAGAACCCCAGCTCCCAGGGTGGTGCCACCCGCACACCGCAGAAAGCATATTCCCATCTCAGTTAGACTTACAAGGAAACATCCTCACACACACACTCAGAGGTTTGTTTCCTAGGCAATTATAAATCTCATCAAACTGACAATAAGGATTAATAATTACAACTGGCAAACAGGAACTAAAAACAGATAGATTAAAAGTTGGATTTAGAGCTTAAATATTGTAGGGTGAAAAGGGCCAAGGAAAAAAACACCCTGACCCTGACTTGACCCCAGGACCAGGGATTGAAATCTTACCAATCCCCAAGCTTGCCCCAGAATCAGGCCACAAAAATCCACCAATTCCAAGCTACCTTGGAAAGCTCCTTCTCCCCAATAAACCCTGTATAAGCTCAGTACCCTGTTCAGTTTGCTTCTGCTTCTCACCCTAGAGGCATCTACCCTCCTGGATTCTTCCTTCCCAATAAATCTCTTGAGTGAGTTTTGTTGTAAGGTGTGACACTTTTGCCAACTGGAGCCCAGCTATGGCAACTTTCACCAGAGCCTGGCAGACCAGAGCTCACTTTCACTGGGGAAATGTTCCCTTAGCGGAGCAGAGTTGTTTCACTCCAGGGAACCTGAGCAGAGCTATAACAACTTCACTGGAAAATTTTCCCCTGCAGGAGCAGAGCTGTTACACTTGCATTGGGGAAACCTTTTCCTGGAGCAGGGCTGTTAAGCTGCTACTCTTATGGTGACTTTGTGGTATTCCTTGGCTCCCAACTTTCCATCCAAGCTACAATGCTTACAAATGTAACAACTGAATTGTAGATATTAAAACAATCACAAGCCAGAGACTAACCAAATGGTTCTTACCCCAGCAAAGGACTTTTATGCTGTTCATTTTTTTGGTTTCCTTTCTGTGAACTAAACTTTCTTTCTTCCTCTTTAAACAAATATTTGTGTGTGTGATAGTTTTGAGCAAAGCATGGATATTATAAATTAGTGTTTCAATCTAATCTTTATTTGTAGCATTTCTTTTGCCTACCTGACTTCCAGAGAAAAAAGAAAAGAAAAACAAATCAGTCCACTCTTTCCACAGTAATTCACGTAAGAGCACATTAATCTTTCCCCTCTTTGATCATTCTAAGTTCAGCAGAGATGCTTTGAACAACAACATCCAAAATGATAGCTGCTTCTTTTCAGATCATTTAAGAAGAGCCCATCAATTTGGTAGGATGTCAACCACTCTTAGATGCATTAGATGAAGGACACCTCAGGATTCTCAGTTGTCATGGACTGAATTAATGTGTCTTAATACTCTTTGAAGTCTCTGAACATGTGGGGTTGGAAGAGCTGGTTGAAGGATTGTGTAACATAATAGTTAGTCTCACTTCTATTGTCAAAAAATCCCTCCTTTCATTTAAAAAATATAGATTAAGCCATATCTTGTCTTAGCTCAGGCACTAGGGAGTTGAATCAACCTAGAAATATCACTTGACTTCTCTGAGATGTTGTCTTCTAATCTATGAAATGGAATCTTGGCTGTGGGTGCCAAATCGAAAAGGTTTGTGCTTAACACGGTCATCTGAGAAATTGGATCTTGAGGCAGGCATTCCATATCCTCTGAGCTAGAGGAAATTATTTTAACTTTCCACAGCTCAGTTTTATATCGTCAAGATTATACAATCATAGTATCTCTCTATAAGTTCTTATGTGAATTATTGAGATGAGAACCATTTCCTCCCTTAGCACTTGTTGCAGAATCCAGGGCTTACACATTCTACCACTGTTACCTGTTGTCTTGTTTGTGATAGAGGTGGAGACTCATAGTTTTAGCATTCTAAGGACCATTAAAGGGTTGGTAATTCAAATTACTGTCCAATGATTAAATTTCTACAATATGTTTCTGTTAAAAAGTAGAGCAAGTTAGGAGATCCAAATGCCATCCATTAAGAGTTAGCTAACTTGATGTGTACTTTAGGAATCTAAGGCACCACCTCTTCAGAGTCTGATAATATCTTAAATGAAGACCACAGAATGTATGATGTTTATAATGCAGTGACTTTATTAAGGCATTGAGATTGTAAGAACCAGAAGTGGTGGATGACTCCAAGGAAACAGTAGTCTTCAAGACACAATAGGGCTGATACACAAATGAATTCACAGAAGCTATGATGGCGTGCATAAGACCTGCTCAGGTTCAAACCAGACAAAATCCCAGCATGGAGAAGGGGAAGAGGGCACAAAGTCCCACCCCTAACTAAGGAGCTATTTGCAATTCATACCTGCTGGTAAAGAGAAAATTTGTTTTCATTAATAGAGTGTCACTGGCTATTTCAACCACACACCAAGGCAGGCCTCACAACTAGGGGTTGACCAACCCCAAATGGATTCCATGTTTTTTTTTTTTAATTTTCTGACTTATTATTATCTATTTGTTTGTTTTGATTTTTACTTTTGTAGGGGGGAGAGAGAGAGAGAGAGAGAGAGAGAGAGAGAGAGAGAGTGAAAGAATAAGATTGGATGGGTAGGGAGGTGGGTGGGTAGGGATCTGGGAGGAGTTGGGAGAGAAGAATAAATATGATCAAAATACATTGGATTCCCTGGGAACCCATGTGCCACACAGGCCAGGGAAGCAGGTAGACTAACTGCAGCTCTTCATCTGTTCCTTCTTTCCTCCAGATTTAGCCCCACATTCTCACCATCAGCTCTGTATGGAACCTATACATGATGCTTCCTATGTGACTGAGAACTTGAGACTAGATAGCTCAGGGACCTAGTGGAAAACCAAATACTACTGTTCTACAAAAAGAGAGTAGCAATAAAATGACTCCTAATGACATTCTGCTGTACTCATAGATCAGTGCCTTTCTCAGCCATCATCAGAGAAGCTTCCTCTGCAGCAGGTGGGAGCAGATACAGAGACCCACAACTGGACAATATGTAGAGAGTAAGAGACCTTGTAACACTAATCCTAAACAGGATGTTTTCATCAAATCTCTCTCTTCAAGGCTCAGGGAACCATGCAGAAGAGGAGACACTGAGGTTGTAGGACCAATGGGATGGAAAACACCAAGGAAATAAGAACTAGGCAGGACTGAAGCACACAAGAACTTACAGAGACTGAGGCAGCATGCAGAGAGCCTGCATAGGTCTGCACGAGATGGGGGCCTGGAGCTGAAAGGAGAAGTGGACACATGTCCCCAACCCCTAACCCAGAAGCTGTCTCCAATTGATAACCACTTACAAACGAAAACCTAGTGTTCTCAAGGGAGTCTCACTGGGACAACAAACTACTCTTAGGGTAGGCTGCATGCCCGACAGTAGACGGCCAACAGAAGATGAACTCAGTGGACTCATTGGAGGTTCCTTGTCTCATAATGTCTTATCAGGGCTTCTTAAAATCTTATTTTGTATTTTAATTTTATGTCGTTTGTGTATATATTATGACTTCCAGCTTAGTGTTTTTATGGGAATCCTGAGTGTGCAAAAAAACGTGTCTCTGCATTTATATGTCCACTTCTTTTGTCCTTCCGTGGGTTCTTTCTCTTCTGTTGTTTGCTCTGTCCTATTCTGATGTGTTAGTTTTTGTTATATCATATCATATCACCTTAGAAGCTTGTTTGTTTTCTAACGAAAGGCAGAAAGGGAGTGGGAGGGGAGGTGGGGAGGAACTGAGAAGAGTAGAGAGAGGGGAAGCCGTAATCAGGGTATATTACATGCAACAAATTTATTTACAATAAAATACAGTTACAATTTGGCAAACTAGAAAAACACATTGTGTGGAAAAAAAGAAAACTAGAAGGGGGATTGAGGGTAATCTGTCCCCCTACAGACAATGAGCGGCAGACAAGGGAGGAAAGCACAGGAAAGTGTAGAACAATTTGCCCGAAGAGCAATCATTTACTGGAGCATGTGTCCTGGTGGTTTGGGGCAATACAAACAATTCAGCTGTCCTCCAAGTCTTTGGAGGAAATGAACTAGAGAGTAGAAATTCTGTAAAGGTTCTGAGAAGAGGGCAGTGCTATTCACCATGCTTACAGCCCCTTGTTGACCGTGGAAAGGGGCTGGAATCTTAAGTGCCGGCCAGCTCTGTGGAGAGGATAACTGTGCTTGCTTTCCCAGAAGATGAAACATCTTTTCCCATTTCTGTTGTTGCAGCTCATGTGTGCTGCATTCACAATTTTTGATTTCTTAGGATCTTCTTAAAAACAACAGTAGCAAATTACAGCAATAGCCACAAACAACAAACAAACAAGCAAGCAAACAACAAAAACAATAACAACAAACCATCACCAAATGGATTGTAGGGCTGGAGAGAAGGCTCAGTGGTTAAGAGCACCTGCTGCTCTTGCAGAGGATACGGGTTTGGTTCCCAGCACCCACAAGGTGTCTCACACTTACCTGTGACTTCAGGTCCAAAAATCTGACAACCTCTTTTGCTCTCCTCAGGCAGCAGGCATAATAGGGACATTCACGAACATGGGGAAAACACTCCTACACATAAAATAAAAAAACCCCCAAATCTTAAAAATAACGTATTACGTAAGTAACTCTCAAAACTCACATGACCTTTCTAACAATAATCAGAAAAATCAGAGTTGCGCCCAACAGATTCAATACCCAGTAGAAACTGGTTCAAAGAAGAATGTCATTATTAAACAAAAACCTTACTCCAAGGCTTGGGAGACGGCTCACTGAGTAAAGCTCTTGCCACACAAGTGTGAAGACTTGAGTTAGCCCCAGAATCCTTGTAAAAACCCGTGCAATAATGGACATCTGTAACCAGTGCCTCTATGCCAGGAACGGAGGTAGAGACAGAACAATCCCTGGAAGGTCACGGGGTAGTCAGCCTGGTGTGCACAGTGGTGAACAGCTTAAACAAGATGGAAGGTGAGGAATGTCACTTTGAGGTTGACCCTCTGTTCTCCATGTGTGTTGTGGCACGCGTGTGCGCGCGCACACACGACCTCAGTTCAGTCAACAATATTTGTTAAGACATACAAACCCACAAACAGAATGATACAAACAGAATGGTACTTCTGTGATCAAGGGGAATGTTGACTGCACAGCTTTCAGAATTGCCTAGCATGAAAATTCATTTCTAACCAGTAATGGGGTAGGAAGTGTAACTCTTGAATATATCTTCCTCTTTGCCACTGGATAGTCCCTCTGAGAGCTGAGTACAGCTTCCTCCATTTTTCTATACAAGATCATTCAAGTTAATTTTAATGCATGTTCCTATAATTACCCATTAGCCAGTGGTGCAAATTATAGTTAGAGTCACTGAGCCTTTAGAGTCCCATGTCTACATTTTTGCCACATGGGAATGTGGGTCCCTGGTGAAGTTCAATGACAGGAGTAGCCAAGCCATTGCCAAGCTACCGAACCCCACTTTGGGTCTCATGTACGGCTCAGGATCCCCCCAGGCCAGAGGAGCCTCCCGTAGCCAGGCATCCCAGCCAATCTCCTATCTCCTCATCTTTCATTAGTGGCCTCTCCGGTTGCACCTGTACCTTATACATCATGCCTTGGGCCCTACAGCGGGGCCCTCCCTTTCCCGCTGCTCAAGATCACCATCTTCTCTCTCTGCTCTACTACAAGTATTCGTGACCTCTCCATTAAGTCATGTCTCCATGATGGCAGCAGAGTGACCTTTTCCTCTCTAGGCTTTAATTCTTCGAAAGACTTTCTTCCCACCTGTCGGAGTCCACCAGGTTTCCTTGTGGTTGTACCCAGCCCGACTGCATAAGAGGTTGAACCATGGGCCTGGGTACCAGGTAACTGGAACTAGCAAGGGGGAGGTCTTTTGCTCCACCCCTTGGCATTGTTATAAATAGACCTTTGGAATAAAGCTCTGGGCCGGTGGATAAGGATCCAGGCCCACCCGAGTCTGTCCTGTGCTTTCTCTCTGTTCTCTCTCCCCCTCTATTTCTAACTAAGTCTCTCATCCCTCACTTCTCAAGAGTTCCTGGGGTAAATAAGTGAGGGGGGCTGGTCTGCTACACCCACCTAACATCTACCTCCCCCCCATGGTCTGGATTTTTGAGGCCCCTGTGTTGTGGCGGTGTTTGTCCTCAGGGCTCCCTTCTGCATCTTTCTGTTTTCTCTGATGAGCATGATTTGTGCTCTCCAGGCAGCCAGATGCCTCTACTCTTAGGGTTTTTGCACCAGCTCTTCATTTCCTTCTGGAATGTTCTCCACAGATCATCACATGAGTAGATTAAATATTTATTTAGATTAGCCAGAGTTTAATTTCATCTCTCCTCAGACTGCTTAGTACAAAACAACCCCTCCCTATCAGCACATACTGTAACGGGAAAAGATCTTTCTTGTCTTATTGTTATCTGCCTTTTCAAGGCCTAGCAATTTAAGATAATTTTTATTTAGGGTGATTTTTTTTGTGCATGCGTGTGTGTGTGTGTGTGTGTGTGTGTGTGTGTGTGTGTGTGTGAGAGAGAGAGAGAGAGAGAGAGAGAGAGAGAGAGAGAGAGAGAGAAGGCAGGTGTGTAGAGGTCAGAGGACAACTCTTGGGAGTTGTCCCACTGCCTGTGGGGTTCAGGGACTGAACTCAGGTCACCATGCCTCCACATAAGCACTTCTAACACTGGGAGCCACCTTGCTGTCCCCAGACCAGCAGTGTTTGTTGAATGGACACAGGTTGTCCTAATTGTTACCACACAGCCTTGTGCTTCCTTGTTATCTGCTAACTTACTGGAAAGGCAGGATTTGCCTAGTGCCAGGAACATTGACTCTGATGTCAGCTGTCACAAGGCCATGCTAGACGTGTGGCTTCAGACCAGCGGACCTTCAAGGACTTCAACTTCTTCCCCCGTGAAATAAATAAGAGTTTTGAAGGTAATTTAAAAGAACATGTTAACAGTGACAAAACATACAGAATCCCCCTCCACATAAAAAGCTCCATGTGATATCAGCTCTACTCAGTACAGGATGAGTATGTAGTTCTGATCACCATTTAGTTTAATTATGTATGTATCATATATAAAGTGTAATAAGCCTTTATTACATATCTATAATATAGATATAAACAGTAACTGTTTTAATCTCCCTATAATTTGATGGAGTTACAAAGAAAACATCATGGATTTTGTGAAACACAGTAAGCTAAATGCCAGCCACTTCGGAAGTGCCTTTACCACAAGCTTCCTGAGGGTGGCAGTGGAGATCCAGCACTGGAAAAACACACTGCTGTTCTTGTGGCCTGCTAGGATAAGGACTTGAAAGTTACCCATGGGCTTAAAATTCCTTTCATTATGATTCTTGCTGAGAAAATGAGGATTGTGATTGATTGGGCACCTGATCAAATACGAATGATATCTCATAGAATAATAAAACACTCTGCTGTTACCATTAAGACCTCAGATAAAAGAGCATTGCATAGTAGCTGGATGCAATGAAGTGGAACTGGTGATGAGGTGACATAGAGGACAGGCAGCGGGGACAACAGGGTGACCTCTTAATGTGTGTGGTAGCATAGCCAGAAGGTCAGAGTGGAGTACTCGAAACAGTGGGGCAGGCCTGAGTCTTTTATCCCTGCCCCACGTCCATATTCGGAGAAGTAAGCTCCTTGGGTAATTTGAACCACTAATCTGAGAGCCTGTACTGTCTACACCTTCTAATCTTTGTGTCTGCTAGGGAGCGAGTGCAGAGAGCTAACGAAAGGATCCTAGGAATACAGTTGGGAGTTGTCATCTCTAAGTAAATGGATATGCTTCAGATGGGCCACCAGATGGCACTATTGCACCATCAAATGCTGTAAGTTGGGTCCACCTTGTAACCCTTTTCTTCCATTTTGTTTTTCGATACAGGTTTCTCTGTGAACCCTTGGCTGTCCTAGAACTTGCTCTGTAGGCCAGGCTGGTCTCGAACTCAGAGAGATCCTCCTGACTCTGCCTCCCAAGTGCTGGGATTAAAGGCATGTGCTACTTACTACCAGGTTTCGCCTCTTCAGGTGCACCAAAATCATGCCTATTCCCTTCCTGCGTGTTGGAACCACGCTTAAAGGGGCCATGATTCTGTTCTTTAATTTCTTCATTAATGAAGAACACATTTTGCCAACAGTGACTGCTTAAGTTGATACTACAGTTCTTTAGGGCCGATGAAAATCTAAACTTTTGAATTATTCATGCTGTGAATTTTATGATTTGAAGTAATCAGCAAAAACCAAACAACCAATCTGCATGTGAAAGGAAGTATAATATTCTCATTGTTAGACTGTATAGGCTGCTATGGAATTGCAAGACAAATTTTTGTGTTTGATTTGTAATTTAATCTTTTTGGCTTGCAGTCCAGGAGATTTTCTAAAGGCAGCAAACTGTGTGGTGAGCTAGATACAGGAACAGGGATCCAAAGTTAGCCTCAGCCACATCATGAGGTTGAGACCAACCTGGGCGTCAAGGGACCTATCTCAACAAAGCAAAACAAGATTTACATATTGTGACCAGTCTGTCTAAGGTTGCTTAGAGGAGTTTTGAAGGTTACTATAAAATAAAATAATACCTGTAAAATCCCTGGCATAAACCTCACACATGGGAGGGATTATAACAAATGTGTGTTGCTCAGTGTATTAAGAAGGAATAACAAATTCATGCAGAAATCCCCACCTGGCACTGGCAGGAAAGGCTGAGGGGTTCAGTCTCCTGAGCGCAGCACCCCTTTTTAGGCGAGTGGAGAGGACATGAGAATTAGCTCTGGGTTCTCTTCTTCCTTACACACTGCTCAGAAAGTGCTCGGCAATGGGCTATTACCAGTGTCCAGCGACTATGAAGTCACTCCTTCCGTCTTTCCCGGCGTGGTTAGCACGTCTAGTGCAGATGTGAAGGAACACATCTGGGGCGATGTTGACTGGGATGGACTTCCCGTCTCATTCTTCCACAACATCAGAGTTACAGGACATTCTGTGGCCTTGAGGACACTGTAGCTTCAAAGCATCATTGGCATGCTGCAGAAGAAGTGGGCAAAGATGGATTTCTTACAGGGATTCTCACGTCCCTGCCTTACCATCTTCTGTTCAGACTTCCCCTTCCTCCTAGCAACACAGATGGAGCGAATTTCTTTTGTTTTTATTTTATTTTAAACTAAAATTCCAGGTTGGCCTGCAAAGTGCTGAGTTTTGTCCTGGAATCTTTATACAAATGTGTCATGGCGTCCATCTGCTCCCCTCCCTTACTGACTTCCTCCACGTCTCCCCAGCAGGTCCTTGCATTCTGCTTTCTCACCACATGAACTCCATTACCCTCTCCCTCCCATTTCATAACCCCTCTTCTAGTTTCCTGACAGAGTGGAGTGAATGTCTTAGCTCAATGAACTCTCTTATTGGACACCTGTAGAGTCCTGTTACCCATCAAGCTTTTCCTCCCTCCCCCGTCTCCATCTCTATGCTTTTCTTTCCTGATATCCTGATGTCTTAAAAAACTTTTCATGCTCTGTTAAGTTTGGGCACAAACAACAGAAAGAGGTATCTTATCCAACTTCTTATTTCTTTTTGTGGACTGAACCGTGTCCTCCCCACCCGGGCCCGATTGTTACGTTGACTATAAATATATTTGTAATTAGTGGAGTTAGGATCTCTGGAGAAGTTATTGAGGGTAAATGAAGAGATTCAAGTGACAGTAATAATGGCCTCACCATGGAGACCCCACTGCCTGATGGTCTCAGAAGAAGGGTTTAGCACCCAGTAGGTACAGAGGGAAGACTGTAGATGTAACCAACCGTCTTATTAAATAAGAAACACAGAGCCAATGTAAAGATGAAAGCCCAAGAGGTCAGAGCTAAGAGTCTTACCCGCTTTCCGCCAGCTAGCCTCTCCCGCCAAGAGACCTCTCTGAAAAGGGAGGTATTTCCTGTGTGTTTGACTTATAAAGAGTTCTGGTTCTTCCTTCTCATTGGTTGTAAACCCAACTACGTGACTACCTCTCACTGCCTGTCTGTACAGACCTCCAGGTCTTCTATGGTTGGTATTGAGATTAAGGGCGTGTGTCTCCAATACTGGCTGTATCCTTGAACACACAGAGATCTACCTAGCTCTGCTTACCAAGTGCTGGGATTAAAGGTGTGCACCACCACCGCCCTGGCTTTCGCTATGGCTTGCTAATAGCTCTGACCCCTAGGCAACTTTATTTATTAACATACAAATAAAATCACATTTCAGTACAAATAGAATACCACTATAGAAGACTCTGAAGAACACCGAGAACGTGACTACCCATAAACCTGGGAGAGAGGCCTCCCAGGAAATCAACCTTGATCTTGGAGGGCCAGCCTCCAGCATGGTGAGAAACCAACCTCGGTTGTCCGGGTCACCCACTCTGTGGTCCTCTGTCATGGCTGCTCCAGCATAGGGTGTGTTCCCTGTGGTTCCTGTCTAGCTGTTGACCATGGACTCCTGAGTCGTGTGCATGCCATCCTGTGTGGGGATGTGCTGGTCTGAGTCATCTCAATTTTAGTGTCCAAGCTGCCGAAGCAAATAAGCACCTCCCAGTAGATTCGTTAATCTTCCAAATTGACCAAAATCTGCCCTCCCCTCCCCCCCCCAAAACCCCCCCCCCCTGGTTTTCCTGGCTTCTAGGACTCGCTACCCTTAGTACCTTGGCTGGTAGGACATTTGATGAGGGTGATTATATTTGCGTGTGGAATATACGCCCCACTGTAGCATTTTTAGACGGCACTGTTGCACATCCAGCAGGCACAGCACAGCAATCCGTTTTAGTATCTAGTGCCACTGTGAGTGTCCAGAAAGCTCTCAGGGAACAGAACAAACCTGGAGCAGTCACATGTGTGGGGAAGATGTACAGCTCTGACCGAAGGGAACATTTTGGTCTAAACCTTTCTCTTCCTGTTGCGCTACCTAAGCTCTTCTCCCTCTGTGGAACAGGCGCACGTCTCTAGAGGTCACAGGGGTGCCAGCGTGTTGCATGAGCATGACAGGCTGCAGAGGGCAGTAACGCACCGCACACGAGTGTCCAGTCGCAAAACCACAGTGGCATCATCGCTTTTTTTTTTTTTTTCCTAGTGGGTAAGTTACTGGAACATTTTAGAAAATGATTATTTATGGTGAAAACTTGGAAAAGCGATCATGCCTGAGTTTTTAAGTTCACTCCTACGGCTGTGCTGCTAAGTACCAGGCAGCGGCTTCCCTTTGAGGAGCCCCTGAGCCGACACAGAACTGCTCAGGCTACCAGCGTGTGCAGAATCCCGGTGTCAGACTGACACAGATTTTGAAATCCAACCTCAGAGATGTTCCTAACCTCCTTTCAAGTTTCTAAAGATGTGTTTACCAAATGTCGACAGAGGAGTAATGATTCTCAGAAATTATGGCAAGTAGTGACGGGACTGGGACATCCTCCTGACTATCCTCCTGACTAAGGCCTGGATGCGGCCGCTCTGTACAAGATAGCAGGAAACAGTTCAAAACAGGGGCTTTCAGGAACTTGATAATTACTGTTTTCAGCAAAATGTAGCTCTAAACTAGAGGCCAGAAGGCTTTCTGGACAGGACCAGGACTAAACCTTTCCGGTTCTATGGGCTTCATGGTCTCTGTCACAGCTCTTGAATTGTACCCTGAAAGAGCAGTCATTGGTAGAACACACACACACACACACACACACACACACACAGTATGATCCCTTGAAACATAATCTACAAATACAGGTGACTTATTTCATAGTTTGCTGGTATCTGCTTGCAACCTACCCTCATTTTCCATCTTGCTGTAGTAGAATTGAGCTCTTTCAAAGATAGGTTTCCTCTTTTGTATTTTTGAAAAGTTAAGTTTGTTGCCTTCTGTATGTCTCAGACACGACTTTGTGCCTCTTTTCTTTGTTTTTAAGAGATAAACTGTTGAGCTGAGCTGAAACAGGGAACTTTATCCTGAGCTTGCCATTGGAGATAGGCCTAATCATCATTTTGGCTTAGGCATGCTTCATTCCGTCTTATTTGGTCTCATGTGGTTCATATGGCTTGGGTTCAACCTTAGAAATAAGGGTTGAGACTTGGAGTTGTGCTCACATTGGAACTGGCCCAGCAATGGAGAGGGGCTGATGCTGTCCAGGTAATGTAAAACAAAATGTGTGTATGTCACACAGACAAGCTGACACATGGAGTAAACCCTGCTGTCACTGTGCTAGACATAAAGTGTAGGTACCTTTAAAACCATGGCCTATGTCTAACAAAACACAGTTAACAATTCTCAGAAAAGTGATGTGCTGATAGTCAGGTCCTTTAGGAGGTAATTACAGATGAAGTTCACTGATAGCTACTTGCCAATGTCTAATCCTTGGCTGGTGATAGTCCAGGTTTGAATAATAATGATGAATGAGTAAGTTTGACCACAAAGACCCGAAGAAATGAAATCCCGAGGGCTTCCTCAAGGCGTACGTAAGGCCCATGGTTAATTCTGGACTCTTTGACTCTCTCTCTTTCTCTTTGTGTGTGTGTGTTGTATTCTTGTGTTCCAAGTGTGTATGAGGGTGTGCATGCCCATGTGGACACATGTGGAGGCCAGAGATCAATGTCAGGATGTCTTCCAAAATCACTTTCTACCTTGTTATTATTATTATTTTTTTAATTTTGAAAAAGGTTTCATTTTTAGTTATTTATGTGTAGGTCTCTCTCTCTCTCTCTCTCTCTCTCTCTCTCTCTCTCTCTGTATGCAGAGGTCAGAAGAGAGTGTCAGATATCTTGGAGCTGGAGTTCCAGGAGATCGTTACCCTCTGTGGGTGCTGGGAACTAAGCTCAGGTCCTCTGCAAGAGCAGGATGAACTCTCAACTGCCGTACTGTCTTCCCAGTCTTCTCCAGCTTAGCTTTTGAGGCAGGGTCTCTCACTCAATCTGGTGCTCATCTTTTCAAGTTGATTGACTGACCATCAAGCCCCCAGGATGTGCCCACCTCTGCCCCTAGTGTTGGCATTACAGGCACCTGCAGTTGTGCCAAGCTTCTAATGTGGTCCACAAGCTTGTGAAGCAGGCATTTTACCCACTGACCCATCTTCCTCAGTCCCTGTTTGGCTTTGTATAAATATTTTTTTGAGAGAGATTGACTTGTTAGTCTCTTTTCAGCCCATATAGTTGGCATCAGACTCTGGAAGAATGAAACAGATCTTCTCTAGGATAGCCCCTCCCCCCCACCTCAGGGCAGATAGAGGTGGAAGGTGACACTTGACAGCTTCTGGTCTCCCTTGATTCTAAGCTTATCTGCTTGTGAAACATTGTAACATGAAGACGAGGTCAGTGAAGGGGACCTTTGGCACAAATCCCTTCAAATTTCAAATGGGATTTGAACTTGCACAGATTAACCTATAAATTACCTCTGTTATTTACATTTGAACTACAATACCCACCTGAGTAAAAAAAAAAAAAAAAGGGCGTAAATCAGTGATTGGTCCTCAGGTTTTGACTAGTGATCATCTGAAACCTTGCTTTGTGGAAAATAAAGACATTCTGGAGGTGGACCTCTACAATAAAGGACTTTGTTTTCGTCTTTCTCGATAACTTAGAAACCTCACTGTGTGGCTTGGGTTGCAGAAAGAGAAGCAAATGAAGAAAGCGGTCTTATGGAACAGTTTTAGAGAATGTGGTTGCTGAGATAGAGGTAGGCTTTATGTAGGGGAATTTCCATGCAAATATACTGCACAAAAGATCCTAAGTGGAAAACATACACTAGGTTTGGAAACTGTCCTGTCTATGGACAGCTTGTTCAAAGTCCACAACAGGGGAGGGCGCCTGAGAATTTGCTCAAGGTGTTGGGATAAGGTACTGCTCACTTGCTTAATTA
>CABHPP010132935.1:0-29212 GCA_902168425.1 Peromyscus attwateri
GACAGAAGAATATCTCATTCCTTTCAATAATGCATTCTATTTCTCTATAGTTTTTAGTGTAATGTAGCTATGACAATCTTTGCTGAACAGCTTAGGAAAACTATTCTATCATGTCCATTCTGAAATGCTCTGTAATGAAAACCATCAGATGAAATGTGTTTTAGAAACTAAAACAATTGTCACTGTTTCTTTGGCTCTCATGCCAAAATCAACACAGAATACTTCTGTGTTCCTTAAAATTTACACAGGGAGTTCTCCATTCTAGGCAGAAAGCAATTCTGCATTAGCTGACATGCAGTAGTGAACATCAACAACAAAAATGTAGTCCTTACCCTGGAGTTATTTACTGGTTGAAGGAATAAATAAACATTAGATAAATGCACATGCATGTATGACAGGAAATGTAGAAGAGATTCATAAAGAAAGCCACTTTCATCAACCAGGTGTCTTCTCAAAAAGTTAATGTTGGAGATGAGAGGTGAAATATGGATGAGAGTTAATTCAGCCTAGCAGAGTGGTACAAACCCTATAATTTAAACTACTAGAGAGACAGAGGCAGGAGGAGTTGCAGGCCTGTCTGGGGGTACAGTACATTAGTACAGTGATTGTTTAGCATGACTGAGGTTCTTGGTTCAATGTCCAGAATCTATGGGGTGGGGGGTGACTTCACTGAACAGGTGAAGATTAATTGTTGCTTGTTTGTAGATACTTAAAACGTTTGGCAGTTTGAGGTCTCAAGAGTTAGATGTTAAGTACCAGTTCCAGTGCATATAGTTTCTTGTCTATGTTCTTACTAGACTTAGATTTCTAGTGGAATTTTAAAGTTGGAGTTGGAAATCTCTCATATTGAGCCAACTACTGAAGACATTTTATATTTGAGAAAGTCTGTTAACTTCCCCCTACCTCAGTTGCTTTTACTATTAGCTAGGGATTGAGTGTGAGTATTTTTTGAAAAGCTATGTCAAATTCAGTGGAAAACCTGAAGCTCCACTAACCCTGTGGGAGCTGGAATTTTTCACCTAAAGAGGTTCGAATAGATTTAGGTATTTATCCAAACCGAACTCTGAGACCACCTGAGATTTGCCTAGTACTAGTTTACATAGAGCTTAACTACAATGGTTTCCTCTTTCAACATTTACTTTTTTTATTTAAACAGCTTAATCGAAGGCTATAAAAACACTGGATCAGTCTTTCCAAATAAAAATGAAATGCAGCTACAATGGGTTAGTTATACTGGACAAACCAACCCTGCTACCTGTGAGCAGTTTAGGTATTAAAATCATGTCTTTTTTTAATAACAAAAGATTTGGTTTTGGATTGCAAGGTCATGGCTTTAAGTTGCAACTTTGTTAAAGTGTGGCAATTCTTTTGAATACTGATAGAATTGGGTTTGAAATAAAAGAGTTATGATATTTGCATTATTGGTACTTTTTAAAAAGATTTATTTTAATTAGGATGTGTTTGTGTGTGGATATATGCATATTCATGAAGGTCAGGGTAAGGAGTATGAGCATAGCTGAAGAACTTCAAAAAGTCAGGATGTAGGAATAAGCTATACAGCATCACTAAGTGTCTGACTTCTCTTGCTTCTCCCTGCTTTTAACTTGTGACTTCCTCGAAACTCGCTGTTTAGAACCAAACCAAACAAAACGTGCATGAAACCAATGAACAAATAAGCCTAGTTGGGTTCTTTTCAAAGAACATTTGTTGCTCCAATAAAACAGTAGAGGTGTGTGTGTGTGTGTGTGTGTGTATGTATGTATGTATGTATGTATGCATATATGTATGTATGTATGTATGTATTTGTGTATTTGAAGGCCAGTGTGTAAATCTCTGCTAATGTGATTGCCTAGGTTCCAACTCTCACACACCCCCTACACACATACACACACACACACACACTAAAGAGTTGGATTATTCTCAATAACTTTTGTTCATTTTTCAAATAATATCATTTGTTTACTTATGAACCAAAAATTATACTCCATGCTTGAGATCTAATGTGGAATATGTTAAAGTGCTTGCCCCGAGGTCTTTCTTTATAGTACAAATGCTCTCTATTTTGAATTTCTTTTTCTTTTTTAAAATAATTTTATTTACAAGGTTTTCATACATATATTTCATTGAATTTTATTCATGTGTACTTCTCATTCCCCTGTATCTCCTGTTTTACACCTTTCTGCTTTTCTACTTGACCCATATAGCCTCTAGATGAAAGCAAAAATCCTTCCACAACTTGGAAAGAACAAATACTGCCTGTTTTTTGGTTTTTTTTTTTCATTTCTTTTCTCTAGATTATTTTCTCTGGTTAGGATCTGTTGCCAGCATTTATTTTGATAATGGATTTTGAAAGTGTGAGTTTCATTCACTCTCAATTTGGACAGTATTATCTTTATGTGCAGTTCCTGAGAATTAGTGCAATAACTGTCATCATCCTTGTTGGAACATTGCCAGGACATCTGGCAAGACTTCCAATATATAAAGCCAGCTATGCTGTCTCTATCTGAACAAATGATTCTTTGGTGGCTAGAGATCCTGTAACAGTCACACTTAGGTAATTATGTGCCGTGACCAAATTCTAAGTGGAGTGAGAGAAAAAGAAAATGTAGAAAGATATACAGATGTTGATAAAGCATGTCAGATTTTGGTGAAGTATAAAACCAAAAATAGGATTATAAATACAGTATTTTATGTTTTCCTCTTGGTAGGTATTTTCTTTTACCAGCACATGCTTTTAATTGCCAAATCAATTTCAGCTATACCTTTAAAGAAAAATTACTGTCGTTTGCTGCATCTGTCAAGTGTGACAAGCTAATTCTTTGAGCCAAAACAGTTTACATGAAATGTGATTTCTGTTAGTTTCCTGAAGTATAGCAGAGCTTATTTTTTGACACGTCCTTTACTGTAGTTAAGATTCCATGGCACAGAACACAATGCTTATTTTGAGGTTTCAAAGTATAGCTAATTTACAAGAATAAGCTTTCCAATATCTGCTATCAATCCCAGAATTTATGTTTCACCAGAAATGTGCATATACAAAGGAACTGATTCTCTTACACAGGATGCTGCCACTTGGATAGAATGTAGAGTTGATTTGTATTATAAATTAACTCGCCATTATCGATGGTTCCATCTGACTTGTACATGTTAAGAATCTGCAATTTCCAACTTATCAATAATAAGAATGCTCTGTATGAAATGTAATGGGGTGCGTCAGCTGAATCCGAGTTAAATATTGCAGTAAATGTTGCTCAGCTTTACCATCTGTCACACACTTTCGGAATAATATTTTAATTCATTAAACATGTCTTTTTTTTCTTTTCTTAAAGAAAAAAAGAAACTTACTCTCTCTACAGTAAAAGACCTGTAAGAACATGTCTCTGACCATCAGCCTTTTTTGTGTCCTTAGTTTTAGTATAACTTTTTGGGACTTTGTGCCTTCATTAAAATGAACAGTAACAGTCTTTAGAAATAAGAATGTGCCTGTGTCCAATTGTCACTGCTAAGAAGTACCATTAACTTCTCAGACTAAAAATAAATTTGGCCCTGAAATAATATTTCTGAAACTTCTGAAATCAGAAGCAATGATTGAATGACATTAAGAACTTAATTTTACTGAATAGAATGGAAAACTCACAGTATATCAGTTCCTGCTTAGTGAGAAAGATAGTCCCTGGTGTATATAGTAGGCACTCCACGTGCATTGCATAGTGTAGAACTTAGAACACTGGAATCCCGTTACTCTCCTTGAGGGAGATAGTACCATGGGGCTTAGAAGACCTAAGTAGAAGCACACTGCCTGAAGTTTATCTCCATGAAGTTTCTTTGCCTGGGAAGATCTGGTTCAAAATGCTGCCACTCCCCCCACTGCCCCTCCCCAAAGAAAGTAAGCTCATTGCTTACTCCTTTGCAAGCTCCCTTATGGCTTGCAACTCTAATAAAGCTACTAAATATAAGACACTTGGGTGTCATTTAGAGTCATTTGCCAAATAAATTATTGTGTCCTGGAAAAGTTAAGCACTGTTAGGCCTGACAGTTTACCATAATTGAAGAGTTACAGCAGAAAATACGCAACTTCTGATTTCTGGCCGATTTGTGTTTTTCCAGTGTTGTTCTTGGCAGCTCCCTATGTTGTGAGTAGCCCACTCTTCTACTTCACCCCTTGTTATTAATTTGTAAAATGAAACAAATCATTGACCCTTGAATTGTGCTATTACGCATGCTCAAGTAATTTCATTTACAAAGAATTTCATTTATTTAATTTATTATTTATGCTGTACCTATTTCCAAAACAATGTGGACTGACTTAGTCTTTTTTGTTTTTTTGAGACATGGTTTCTCTGTGTAGTTTTGGTGCTTATACTGGATCTCGCTCTGTAGACCGGGCTGGCCTCAAACTCATAGAGATCCTCCTGGCTCTGCCTCAGACTGATTTAGTCTTAACTCATTCTAATCCACATCAGATGTTCATTTTACCAAGCCCTGTTCTGATGAAGATTCATCTTTACTCACTGTTTCACATATTCTGTGCTATGGTACTCTGTTTATCATACCATTTCTCAGCCACCTGAAAATGACTGAATTAACAACACGTTAAGTAGTGGTTTAAAAAATGGTATGGTCCATTGGGAAAGAATACACAGTTTCCAGTTATTGTATCTAGTTCTCTCAATTATGTGATTGTGGGAAAGTTATCTGCCATTTCTTTCTCATTTGCTTGGATTTAAATGTAGGGAATAGAGCCATGTGTTGTGTCTCATGCCTATAATGTTAGCACTCAGGAAGCCTGGACAGAAAGGATTGCCATGAATATAAAACTAGCCTGACTTACATAGTCTTGGGCCTGGTGGGTTCTGTAGTGAGACTGTTTCAAAAAATTAAGTTTCATAAAATGTAGGGGTTTGTGTTTATTTTCTGTAGCCTTATTGGGTGATAATAATTCAATAAATACAAAATGTCATTAAATGACATCTTTTCCCTATTGTTAGTTCTAGGTAGAGCAACTAGAAATGATAGAACAACATTTATGTTTTTGAGCCCTAACAGACAAATGACAGATAGTGATGACAAAATCAAATGTCTAATTGATGGAATTCACTGTTACTCTAAGGGAGGGACTTGTATCAAATTATTGTGATAAAATTGATAGGGTACGCATTTCAAGTGAAATACACAGAAGGAAGAGTAAGTATTAAACTGATGCTGAAGTTGGAGAATAGGTGAAAAATAGAGTAAATCAGTCATGTGGGGAATTCCTTAAAAAAACACAAACCTTGTCACCAGTATCACTTAATTAATGGGCACTTATTTAATATGTATACACTGTTCTGCCTGCATGTAAGCCTAACGGCCAGAAGAGGGTACCAGATCTTATTGTAGATGGTTGTGAGCCACCATGTGGTTGCTGGGAATTGAACTCAGGACCTCTAAAAGAGCAGCCAGTGCTCTTAACCTCTGAGCCATCTCTCCACCCCATAATATTTTCTATATACTACACACCTCTCTAACCATTTTCCAGTAGTAAATTCTTTAATCCTTTTCCTGGCTACAGTAAGCATGATAATTGCATTTCTTTTACATGATGTGAATATTGTCGTCCAGAGGATTTTAGCTGCCCACAGTTGTTCAGCTTAGTGGTAGAACTGGGATTTGGACTAGGAAGGTCTAGAATTAATACCTTAACCAAGATGCTTCACGACCACCCATTGACTCGGAAGTGCATTCCTTTGTTTGAATCTGCCACTAGAGTCCCTTCTCTGATGTCCTGACTTATAGTTATTCTGAATTTGACTACTGAGAGAACCAAAAAGGTCCTAAGTACTTATTGAACTACCAACTATATTTATTGAAGTTCTGGATTTAAACTTAAATCTTCATTCCTTGAACATTCACTCATTGATCCTGTATCTGCTTTGCTGTCATCCCTCAGACTATGCCTTCTTCCACATGATAACTGTAAGAGTGTTATAAAAATTCACCCATGCTTTATCATTGAATTCTGCATTGCCTTTTTCATCTGTTTTGGTAACCAGATAAAAAAAGAAAGTTGCATTTAAGAATAATTGGACTGGCTCGAGGCCCCTAATATCTACTACATGTTTGATGCTGGGCCCTCACTAGGACTCTTCCTGGACATCCCACTGGTGTGGGAGATATCCTGCAGCTTAGGGTCTGTGGGTCAGATCCCTTCATGTACTCCAGCAAATCATAGATGGGGTGGATGTTGGGCCTCGAACCAGACCAATGACTCTTTGCAATGAACACTTGAAAATAGAGATATATGGACAAAAGGGATGTACAGCGCTGGGTAGCACTGCGACTTTGATGACAAGATTTTTAATTCCTTCCTTTTTTAAAATTTTCTCATTTTATTTTCTTCATTTTTTTCTCTTAGAATTTTGTTTTATTTGGGTGGGGAGTACAGGGCTTGAGGGCAGATTCGAAGGGACAGAGAATGAATGGGATCAAGATACATGATATGAAAAGCACATAGAATAAATAAATTTTATTTTAAAAAAAGAATAATTTGAAGTCAGGACTGGGACATGGCTCAGAGGTTAAGAGCACTGGCTGTTCTTCCAGTGCCAGGGTGCCCAGCTTCCCAGTACCTACATGATGTCTCACAATTGTCTGTAATGTCCAGGGTATCTGACAATATGATACCCTTTTCTGGCCTCCATGGTCATGCACATGATATGATGCACACAGACATAAATGCAGGCAAAATGTTCATACAAAAAAAAGGATAATTAGAATATCCCATTATTTCATTGAATACTTATTATGTGCAAAATGTAGCAGATGCTACAATTTGGAGAGTGTGAATAGCACCAGATTCATATATATTCATATCTATAATCATGCATGTGCTCTGCTCTTTTTTATTGTTAGCTAAAATGTTGCAGTTATCTTTAAGATACAAATTGATGGGTAGATCTATTGCCTGTACTTAAGTCAGGTTTTAAATAAACACCAGCTTGCTAGTTGCATCACTGGATTACAAATCTATGTGCAGAGACTGCTAATGAACCTTGTATTTCTCATAGTGCCTAGCACCAACCCTTTTGCAGCTTACAGAATGATAGAAATTTTTGTATGAATGATTGAGCAAGTCGGTAAGTGATTGAAAAACTAGTATAATATTCATTAATGGTGTGCTTCAGATCATTGTTCATGTGATATCTCCATGAATTCTGTTCAATAAGAAATACAGTTCTACTATGTGCTTGAATTTCTTTAAAGTTTTGTTTGCCAGGTTGAAAAACAGAGAACTAGTGATTTCCCCAGAAATATCTGAATGAAGTATTTGAAAGACAGCAAGGTAATTCATCAGCCAGAAGTATAAGTCTTTATAGTATTGATCAGTCCCCAACTCTGTTTGAAAGACTTGCTGTTATCATCTGAGAAGCTGTCTGCCACCACATGAGCCCAGTAGAATCATTTTCTAGGTTATCACCATGGGGTGCTCCTATGGTGCCAATTATTCTGACTGACATTGTTATCCTAGTAGAAAATGCAGTAAAACTACTGAATCTTTACCCTGACAATTCAAGTGGCTTTTGTATAAAGCATCGCACAGTCACATAGTCAAGTTCAGATCAGATTCTAACCCTGAAACATTGTCATTTCCTAGACATTGCTTTGTATGAGTTGGTTATTTTTGTATATATATTACATAACATTTTATATCTGAAAATACCCGTGTATTTTCATTGCATATGAATAACTAATAAAATATCCTGCCCGTGTTTGAAAATTTGGTGCATCTATTTGTGAATAGATAGTTATCTTTTCTGCTCCCTCATTTGGTAAAATCTTAATATCATGCATTTATTAAATTTACTGATAATTTGTTTTGATAGAAAATCTTTTTGTAGCATAAGTTTTAAGTCATTTTAAAAGGACATTGGTGTTGTATTAGGCAAGAACCTCAGTGAAGTGACTCCATGATGCAACCTAAGACATAATGGGATGGGAGAGGTTTTTTCATTATGTCGGAGATTTTGATGGTGCTAGGCTATAATTAATTAACATTCTCTTAATGATCTGTAAGGAGTATCAGTAAACAACACTTTAATTAAGTTCATGGGTAATAAATTAATGGGTGCAGAAAATACCACTGAAGACAGGAAAATAATTCAAAGAGACTAGAAAAAATACAAAATAATATTGTAACATGAATTAACTACATGTAATCCCCTACTAAGATAAATTCTTTGCATTTGTGGGTTTATAGAAAAACAAGTAAGCATGGAAAAGAAGGAAATAACTATCTTGTCAATAATTGTATAGTTTCATGATAGAATAGCTTTTTATGTGTTGGGGCTCTGAATATATTTCTTCATATAAGTATTTCAGCTTTGTGCAACTTAGAAAGAAAATGACTAATTAAGTCATCCAAATAATAGGTTTGTAAAGAAAGTAACTTATATTGAATACAAACTACTAGTCAGTCCTATTAAATGCATTCTTTGATTTCCTATGCTCAAAAACAATTACAAAAATACCCAAGGTCTCATATCCATTTAATGTTAGAGCTGTATTTGAACACTAATACTTCTATGACATGTTTAATAATAGTATGACAGATAGTGTGTGTCTGCATATATGAAATAGGTCTGGAGGCATTTATTATGAACTAATTTGTCTATTGCTCTGATAACAAAAAAATACCTAAATTACAATCTTTGATTGTACAGGACTATTTCTTTGAGTTAATGTTTGTTTTTTGTGTTCTTCATTTTTAATTTTCCAGGAAAAACAATGTTGTCATTAAAGAGACACTTGGGGTATTAATAAGAGATAGGGATTCAAATTCTGACCTCACAAAAACTTAGATGGGCAGTTGTTTGAAAATCCATTTGTCCCTCTGGTTCTGATTCCACATCTGTAAAAATTAAGTTGAACTAGATAGTGCTCAGAATTCTGTGTGCTCTTTTCTCTTCCTAGGGATTCTAAATACTATCTCCTTTTTCAGTGTCAATGTCACATGAAAATTGCATGAAAGACCATAAAAGAAAACTTGACAAGTAAAATTAACATCATTAGAATGAATGAGTTCATGGTGTACCTTCTATTAGGTTGCTTTACTTTATTTTTGTCAGGAGATGTACACACACTTAGTATTATTAACTCAAGTCTATAGTTTACATTACAGTACACTTCTTGTGTTGTATAGTCAATAGATTGCCGTTGTGGTCTCTGGAGTCTTTGTTAGCTGTGACCTTTTATTTTATTTGTAGGTGCTTTCTCTGAGTCTAATGACCAAATCCAGATTCCTGGGCATGCTAGATATGTTCGGTACTCCTCAACCCCACTACTGATTATTTGACTGTGCCCATACTTTTGCCTTTTTTAGAAGGCCATATAGTTGAAATCATACAGTATGGAACTTTTTACAATTCACTTGTTGTAGTTTACTCTCTGTTTTCTGTGATGATGATGAAACACTGACCAAAACCAACACGGAGAGGAAAGGGTTGATTGCAGATTATAGTCCATCACTAAGGGAAACTAAAGCAGGAGCTTGAAGCAGAAATCACAAAGGAATGCTGCTTACCAACTTGCTTCTTACCCTCTGCTTACCTAGCTTTTTTTATACCACCCAGGGCTCCTTACTTAGGAATGTTACTGGCCATTGTGTGCTGGGCCCTCCTATATCAGTTACCAATCAAGAAAATGACTCACTGACATGCTTATATTCAAGTCTGATCTAGGCAAACTCTCCAATTGACACTCTTTCCAATTACTCTGGGATATGTCTAGTTGTCAGCTGAAACTGACTAGTTGACTTGTCAACAGCTCTTTCCCCATGTTTTTTTTTTTTTTTGAGGCTTTTTTTCCTCATAACTTTATTGATATTGAGAGCATTCAAAATTCTCTGTAGTATTTTCAGATAGCTGGTTGGGTATATCCTTTTGGCTAGGTGACATGCCTCAGTTATGCAAACACTAGAATTGTTTTACTTTCTTCAGATATAATAAAGGCTGTATCAGTTAAAGCCCCACTCCCACCCACCCCCACCCCCGTACTTGTGTTCCAATCCCAGGTACCACAAGTGCTGGGCAAGTACTCTACTAAGCTACATTGCTAGCAGGCCCACCTCCCCTGTTGATTTTATTAAATTGTTCAGGCTTTGCCTCCTTCTTCATCCTTCTCAATAACTAATTGCAAGGGCTTGTGTCATAGCCCAGCTGCCCTCAAGGTTTTAGTAAACAGATCTGTACTATAGCAGTGTGCCAGGGGTTATATTCATGCAACACCAGCCCCAAGTTACTTCTTATCAATCCCAAGTGTTACAGGTCTAACCCCTGTCATTCCACTTTACCTTTAAGCTTGTGCACCTCACTATCATACAAAAGCTTCACATTTGGGGTAAAAACAAAGGACAGTGGGCATCTTCATCAAGAATCAATGCCATGTATGCAGCACACTCACTGCACAACTGAGTTCATGGTTCCTCCAAGCCTACACTACTTGAAACTTTCTGATGTATGGGCTGAAAACTACCTGGCCCGGAATCCACAAAATTAGGTTCTAACAAGGCTGTTGCCATGTTGCTTATTCCTTTTTATTAATGAGTAATAGTCCATTGTTTATATGACTAGAAATTATCATTCAATGAAACAAAATAGACCTTTCAAGACATGTTCCAACTGGGCTTGGCCCCTGGCATCAATTTGCAGTGTATCACTATGGTGTCACTTCCCCTGAGATTAGGGAGGAGTCTTGACACTGGGTTGCTTGGCAAATCAACTGTGTTTTTAAGAACACAAAACAAGCTTTTAAGCATCTGAAGTTCCTATTTATGCTCTGCAGTTTACTGAGTGACTTAGTTCCCTCTTGACTTTCGTCAGTCCCTCTATAAAATGAAGGGAAGTTCAAGATGGCTTTCATAGTGTCTCTAAACTCTGGAATGTGATTATCTAAGCTTAGTACAGGTACAGGAGAGAAAAGAAAACAAAGCAGAAATGAACTGGTCTAAATGAGATCATGAAACAAATTCTTAGTATTACTTGCACTAGAAGTCTAGTTTCTACTGTTACTCTACCTTTTATTCCCATTTTTTTCATCCTGTTTGACGTTGTTTTTTAATATGAAAAATTTGCCTTTCTTATGTGTCATTGGTTGATTATGTCATCTAAAAGCCAAGAGTGAGTGGAACTACATTTTCTGGTTTATTTGCGCTTTGTCTACGTTAGTGAATATACATCCATCCTTATTTCTAAAATACACGATTAACTGATGTTCAAGACTAATATTTTACAACTTTTTTTTCTTACCACTGATGGAGTTATTCTCACATAATACACCAGATCCAAAAGGATAGTGAATATTTCTTTCTGTCCAGCACAGTATGTGAAGGATGGGTCTACTGAGAGTAAGTAGAAGAATATGCTTCTCAAGCTAACACCACTATTTCTAGTCAAGTGACAGACTTACTACAAAGAAATTACCTGGGTCTTAAGTCTCCAGTCTCCAATAAGAAGAAAGGTCAGCGAGTCAGCCTTCCCCTTGACTTGGATGCAGTTTCAGTGGCTTCCAGTGTCTCTTTGTCTATATTATAATTGTGTTCAAAAGACATAGCACAGATATAGAGATACTTTTCTCATACTGATACTTAACTAAATATAGTATACTGGAATACATGTTTTAACTTAAATATCACATTTAAAAAAAAGACCTCAGTCCTTTTTAATGTTTAACCTCTTAGATCTGAGAGGTGAATAAGTCCATATCAAATTAGAATTATATTACTGTAGCTATAATTAAGGAGTGACATGAAGACATTTTTAATAGCAGACCTGCTAAATCTGAAGTTTTAAATAAACAGTTAGAGTAATCAATCAAGGTTGACACATTTTTTTAACATGATAGTCAATTTTTTTTGTCTAAATAAATGTCTGGCACTAGAAATATTTTATGTCTTCTAGCTGTTAGAGAAGCTGGGAAGACACTAGATTTCCATCAGTTCTCCGTGCAATCATATAGTTTTTATTTAATTAACAGAGAAAATCTCCATATGCAAGAGGGGATAGAGTGTGGATTTTACTTCTTTAATAGTTTGACAAGCAGATTGCAACAAACAAGGCATTTGGAAGCCTGTTAAGGTCCCAGAGGCCTTATAAATATGCAGCACACTTCTCTGTATTTCCCCAGGTCCCTGAGCTAGAGACATGATGAATAAAATTAAAACCACCAGATCTCTTTGTATAGCTTTCAGCGACCACTAATCTAAGCTGAGTAAAGACTATTTTGCAGGTGTGCTTTCAATAGTAGAAAAAGTAAAGTACAATACAAAAATGTGTTTTGACTTTGTATAAGTTCTTCCTAAACTGGAATATTTTCTACTTTCTCTTTGATGATGCATTTCCTTAAACCTAATTCTGAGAATAAAACTTCTTATGCATCCTTGGGTTTGTTTTATGTTTAATGGTGGTTTTGAGATACACATGGGACAAAACGTAGGTAAAGTATTTCACAAAAAGTGATGTATTTTTATTTATAAATACATCTTTGAATAGCATAATCCAACCAGAACAAGTTCTTCTTTAAATTTTATTTTAATAGATTAATACCATTATTGCTGTAGCCATTCACAATTGAATAGATCTCCCTGGTCCCTTTTTTCAAAGATTTTGTCAAACTTATGGAAATTCATGAATTTGGCTTGAAGTCTTCTGTATTACTTAGAAATGGTGGAATCTGTTAGAAGACATATAAGAATAGTTAATGTAAAGCTCAATTCAGAATATTGACATTTGCATCAGAGTTCATCATATTTTGTAGGAAAAAGGTATAACGCAAAGCTCTTTCCCATAATCTATAAATCCACAAAAGGTAAATGTTGCATTAATATTACCTATGCCAAGCAGTCGTGTACACTATCTAAAAAGGCTGTCCCTTTCTACTGTTAACTCTGAGGAAAGGAAAAGTCTCTTGATTTAAAACCTGCATTGGAATGTTGCTTTTAAGAAAGCAAACAAAATGATGGGGTATGAAAATTTTATTTACTGATTAAGAACTCAGTTGTAAAGCTTAGGGAATGGGAAAACTAATTTGTCAAATTATACCCTCAGAGTTGAACACTAAACTAGAAATCTCCCGAGTTTTTATGTAGCAGAAGGCACCTGTATTTTGTCTTAATGTGCCTGTGCCTTCAGAACTGCAACTGAATCACACCCAGAAGTGCTAAAATATAATTCCCAGTAACCACTTTCAGCACAGTTTTGAACGAATATATACCAATAACAGGCCAATTGAATTAAGAAAAGTATATTCTTTTACCAAATGCATTCCTAATTCTTCCCTGTTATTGTCCTCTTGAAAGTTGTGCTTTATGTTTTTGATTGTTAGCAATTTCAGCCAGAGGTGTGTTGTGATGTCAAGTGAGGTAAGAAATCATTTGAATTTGAATATGATAGTAGAAGTTCTCTGAATGAACATTGCTAATAATTTTGGCTGTGGTGCATGTGTGTGTGTGTGTGTGTGTGTGTGTGTGTGTGTGTGTGTATGTTTTCTGTCTTACCAATAATAGTATTTTCTGTAATACAGAACAAAGTTTATTGCTTAGATTGTGATGAAAATATCAGATTTTATGTGCTATCATGTTTTAATGTTCTATTACATTTCTGGAAATTTTTTAACTGTTAAGATACTAGAATGTCATAATATATTGAATGTAAGACTTATGCTTAGAAATGTAGACTGAGGTTGACAAATGCTTTCCTGACCCAGTATATTATTCCTTAAGTAGTTATGCAATTTTTATGTCGTCAGATGGACAGTCAGTTGCCAAGTCAGAAATAGCACAAGTATATCTCTCTCTAACATCTATTTCTCTGCAAAATTTTTGAAAATGAAGTATTTGTTTTTGACTCCTAATCACATGAAACTATCTATGAATAGCCTCTACCTGCCTGACAATATTAATTGTTAATGAGTTAATTAGTCCTTGAGATAGATATGGTTCTTACACTTTGGAAACAGCAGTTTGTAAAAATTCAGTAAGTTCCTGAACTCATATAGGCAATGTATACTTTTGGAGCTAGTAATCTTACTGAGTTTCATCTGAAATGCAAACCCCTTATACTTTTTCCGGTAGTTAATGAGTGTCTGTTCAAAGACATACTGCTTCCTAGACAGGAACATTTTATAACTCTATTCCCATTTCCATACATTTCTGTTCACATGAAGGCCTGGTCCCAGTTGGCAAATTTTGACATTATTTTCTACAACAATTGATTTTTACTAACTCACATGAAGGCATTTTAATAACCACTATGGCCTTTCCAATGTATCGTGACTAAATTTCTGCACAGTATGTTTTCCATTTGTAAACACAATCTCAATGTAGACACCAGAATGCTAACCTCTTGCATGCTACAGGGCTGATAAGATGGCTCAGCAGTTAAGTGCCTATGTTGTTCTTCCACAGGATCCAGGTCTGATTCCTAGCACTCACATGACACTATGTCTTTAATTCCAGTTCCAGGGGATCCAATGCTCTCTTCCGGCCTCCATTTTGAGAGCTTCCACTCATTGCTCCATTTAGCAATGCCTTCTGTTTGTTTGTTACTTTCTGCTTGCCCTACTCTTGGATTTCTAGGTAGAATAGCCACACTCTTTCAGATGTTCCTTTTCAGTAGGACAGAAATATGGGCACCAGATCATACTGCCATAGAGTGGGATTTAGAGCTTAAAATTTCAGAGGAGGGATAAACATTTGTTTGTGATCCAGGCAATGACTAAGTGCCAGAGCAAGAGACAGGCCTGTTTAAGTCATGTAGACTGATTTTAAGTAGGATTAGCTATGAAAATTACTCTGTGAATCATGTGTCTAAATTGCAATCCTGAAGCATAGTTGGAATATCTCTAATCTTCATCAGCCCTATAATAGTGGCATGTTATTGTCATTGAACAGCATTCGTATGAGGAAAAAGGTGACAACAAAGAGGAAATGGAATATTCTATGGGAAACATGACTAATATTTAAGTTTTCCCAGGAATTGACTCTCTTTTTTTATAATCTTCACCCTAACCCATAATTATATAAATTATTTTCATTTGTTTATAATGAAAGATATTGAATATGCACAGCACCAATATTATGAATACCTGTGTATGCTTTTTAAAATAAGACTCATATAGAGAAGTGTCTAGTTGATCGGAAAGCTCCAAACTGAGGGTACTCTTGATTAGTTAGCAAGCCATGCATTTAACTTGTCATTTGCTGCAGGTCTCCCATTTCAAATTTTATTGTGAATAACACTTCTCTTGCAATGACTTTATTCTTTAATCTTCTTTGTTAACTCCTGTATTTTATTGCAGACTTCTTCATAGATAATTTGAGAGCTTTCCAATATTTTTAAGGTGCCACTACACCCATGGATATTTTGCATTTGAAGAATTGCAGACTCTACAAGACAAATATAGGCCTAGTAAGAGGGAAATCTGAACAGCAAGCAAAGATATAAAATCTTGCTTGTTAAACTCAATGTAAAAACAAATCTTTATTTATGTAACATTGTTCTATAATATTGTATATTCAAATGCTAATTTCACAATGCTTGACTTTCAATATATATGGACATTTTTTAGTCTTATCAGGAATGTTGAAAATGAATCATCACAAATATAATATATATTATAATACCTATAATCCTTTCTGTTTGGTTTACCTTAACAGTGGGCTCTTTATCTCTTCATTTACAATGTCCATTTAATAGGCTTCACCAGCAGTTCTCTCTGGTCATTAGTTGTCTTATTTATGCCTTAACACCTTGAATGGCTGCATCTCATTTAACTTATTGCTCTTTAAAGTTCTTGTAACTCAACCCTAGAAACAGGTTAATATCACTTGAGGAACTTTTAAAACATACTTATGCCTAGTTACTATCCCAGACTGATTAAATTCGAAGGTTGGAGTTCAGAGAACCATAGTAGTAGTTACTAGCCTTTGACCAGTTCCTCTCAAAAGACTTCTCAATGGGAGATGGAAGTGATGAAAACCATATTCTGATTCTTTACTCAATCTCTCATTTTTTCTTTGCTTGGAAGTCATGTGTGTGTGTGTATGTGTGTGTGTGTGTGTGTGTGTGTGTGTGTGTGTGTGTGTACACTTCACATTTGTTAATGACAAAAATCATAACATATTCATGGCTTATCATATCTTAGTATTTTTTTCTCTGATTCAAATGCCATCATTAAGATGCATCAAGATTCTGGAGAAGAGATTATATTTGAAGTTTTTTTTAAAGATTCATTTACTTTAGCTTATGTAAGGCAAAGGAAATGGCCTGCTATGAACAAAGGCAAAGGACATTTAAAAAGCACAGAATATGCATATGTAGGGAGCTGTCATTTTAACCTGATAGATCTTTAGAAGGGACCCAGAGGGGATGGAGATATTAGATAGGTCAGCAAGAGCTATATGCTGAAGGACGTTGGATTTTATGTCAAGAGCTTTCAGCCAGATTGGCTACATAATTTGTGAGGCCCTCCTTTGAAAGTCCTTAAGAATTTCAAGACAGCAATGGTGGTACATACCTGAAAAACCAGCACTTGGAAGGATATGGCATGAGAATCATGAATTTTATGCCAGCCTAGGCTAAATAAAAAGACACTATCTCAAAAATAAAAAAAAAAATTCTTACATTAAGCATGAAGCACTTATGGGCCCCTATGTTACTACACAACTTATATCTGTGAAGTGGGTCTTGGTTTCTAAATATATCCCAAAGGTGATCAGGGCCTTGAAAGACTTACACAAGAGAGAGTTAAGTATCATAAGGATTATTCTGACCACATGATAAAAAAATAGATTCATGTGCCTAGAAGCAAGGTCCTACCAATTGCTTCTAGGAACCATGGTATGTCCATGTGCTTTTTTAAAATTATTTTTATAAAATATTTTTGAAATTATGATATAATTACATCATTTATCCCTTTCCCTTTCCTCCCCCAGCCCTTCTTTTGCACTCCCTTGCCCTCAAATTCATGACCTCTTTTTCTTTAATTGTTGTCACATACACACACATATATATGTCTGCATGTGTGTGTATATATATATATATCTATATATATATATATTGTGTCTGTTTATGTATATATACATATATGTATATACATTCTTAAAAACATGAATACCATCTTCCCTTCCATATAATGTTACCTCTATGTGTATGGTCATCAACATGGCTGCCTAAACAAGACCTGAACAATGAGGAAACAAATGGTAGTGCTGTAACATGAAGGATTGGAATTCTGAGAAAAGAAGAAATGGACTTTCACCAAGGAAGAGTCTCCTGATTAGTTTTGATAATTTTAACTGTTGTAATGGTAGTGGTAACAATAGGAATTGAAATAGCTTCTAATGGCCTGGCTCTTAAAGACCTTCATGAGCATGCAAAGTATATATATTGTGATCCTTGGTTTATAGAAAAGGAAACAGTTACACAATTAATGACAAGAGCAGGATTGAATCAGTCTTTCAGACAGGTACACCTCTGCTCTACTAGTAGTTCATGCTTTATCATTAACAGCTACTTAGAGAAGCAACTTTTTGTTAATTAATTAATTTTTCCCAGCCCAATTCAGTTTCCCCTCCCTCCTTCCTCTCCTCTCAACCTCCCCTCTCTCACCTAATCCACCCACTCCTTCTTCTTTCTCTAGAAGCACTTTTAAAATCAGCAATTTGTGTAACATTTCAAGAGATTTTACTGAATTGTAATTGAATTCATTGTCTATTGTGTTCTCAATAGACACACACACACTCCAGAGATTCACATGTGTATTTTTGAGTAAATGCCAGAAACTTCTTGTATAGAGAGATGTTTATTTTCTTCTAGCTGACCTCTGAAAAATATGTTACATAAATCTCTCATTTGCCTTTCTGCTAAAAAATAAAATAAAATAAAATCAATTGAAGTACTCACAAGTCATTTTTTTATAAATTGAGTATTTGGCAGTTATTTTCTCCTGGGGCCTGAATGTAAATTAGAATGGAGTAGACTATTGATTAAATTATTTGATCTAAAACCAAAACAATAAATAGAATTAAAAAGGAAAAATTAGCTTTTCCAGTTCATCTCATATAAGACAGTGTCTACTGTGGTTATCCTAATTTAACATTATATTTAATTTTGCATTTTAAAATTTGATATGTTAAATACATTTGGAAATACTATATGGATCCTTACCAAATAAATTAATCATTTGAAAATGTATCCAAAAATTTCCTTAAATGACTGAGCAAGAGTATCCTAGACATACACATTCAAGCTTATTACAGTAGGAAGTAGCTGACAGTTCAGATAAAAGTTCTCTAATTAAATGAAAGAGAAGATTGGATGGAAACCAAAAATTTAAAAAGATGTGTGAATCTATGAGGGACTTAGGCCAAGTGTAGTCTTAGACATTGTATAATGCCAACTACAAACTTGGGAATACCACCCTGGTATTAACTTAACATCTCTCATGTTTCTGCATTCTTTCCTGCTTTTTTTTGTTGTTTTAATTCTCTATTTTGTTCACTTTTGTAATTGGTACTCCTTTGTTTCAAGACTAGAGCTTTAGATGTTTGAAGACTTGTTCTTTCATAGTAGATACAGCAACTAAATTTGGTGAATGTTTGTTTTATAAATATTTGATTATTTTTATAGAATCACTATGTTTGGGTTGATTTAGGTGTTTATTTTCTTATTGTAATTTAAGCAGTTAGACTTAATTATACTCTAGAGGAAAACAGCATTCTTTTAATAGTCTTGGTTTCACGTTTTCTTTATTCTCCTGTCTTTCTGAGTATGTTTGTAATTTATACACAAATGGTGATTACAGTTCAGAATGGCTACTGCAGGAAACGTTATTTAAATTTCAAACCTACCCTACTCTTGTGATAATATGATGTTAAATCTATATAAGTTAAAATTATAACAAGTGAGACTTGTAGAATACAAGCTGCTTGGTACAGAGGAGATTATATATAAACAGACTGAAGGAAGTTATTTAGCAGAATACAGTGACTGGATCCAATCTACAGTCCACCAGGCACCCATTTACCTGAATAGATTCCCCCCTTTCATATCCTGAGTAGGTTCACAAATTATGTTTGCCACATGCCACTCCTCATTGCCAATGCTGGACTTCACCTCTTAAGCCATAGATAAGCCCTGATTTTTACCTATAAGTTTTTATTATTGCTTGTTTTTTTTGTTGTTTTCTTTCACTGACTAATGCCAGACTAAGCAAGATTTTTATAAAGATAATAAGTTAGTTATTTATGAGGACCTGAAAATAATGCAGAAATAGTGTAACATATAGATCTTAATTAATGTATGAAACAATTGAGACCCAGGAAGAAGTAACATCTACAGTAAATAATATTTTTCTAATGTATTTGTCTGATTAGAGATTGTATCTACAGAGCTTTGTAAAGCATTTTAAGAAACTGCATTTTTCTTTGAGTTGTTTAAGTTGTATTTGTGCATATTAGTTACAGGAGGCAGACTAGGGTTTTTTTCCCCTATTTTACTTCCCATAGATAATTACAGGAACGTCAAGCAACCACATTAAAAAAATCAATAGTACTTAACATAACAATTGAGATATATCATATTCTATTGAACCTTGAAACTATTTGTTATTCATTACTATCATTGTAATGTTTTCTCAAAAGTATGTAGGCCATACAGTTGAATTGTAAAACTGAAAGTAGTTTCGATAATTTATCAAATTTTCAACTGATGTTTATGGAGTTCCAAGTACATGATGTTAGACCCTTATTTAGTCCATTAATGTCATTGCTCTTGCCTTTGGATGCGAATCACTTCATCTACTTCTGAACTTTCCTTCTTTCCTTTCTTTCCTCATTTCCCTTGGCTGTCTTCACCAGTCTCATAACTTCGAATCAATCTTTAAACCCAGAGGACTCTTATGTTTATATCTCCCTATTTTATTCATCTTCACTCTTCACACACCAGATCTTGCAACCATTAGCTGTATTTTTCTACACACACACACACACACACACACACACACACACACACACACACACACACTCATATACTCCCCTCTCCCCAACATATTTCCAGTTCCCCAAACTCAGTGTTTTAGCACCAAAATCATTGGTCGTCTTCTAAAACCTAGTTCTTTGAATGTTACCACTACTCTTCTTAGTTGTGTACTTTCACTCACTGGTGATTATTTGATGCTTCTTTGCATGGCCATATTAAAAAAACAACTGTTCTTATCCTGATAACATCTTCACCATTTGCTTAGCGCATAGCATATGACAGACTTTCATCCTCAGAACCATCCTACTAATTATGGTTATTTTGATCTCCAATTTCCAGTTGGATCTGCTGATATACAGGGAAATTGGATAACTGTCTAAAATCAAAAGACAGTAAATGAAAGAACAAGGATTCAAGTCCACATAATCTTGCTTTATAATAAAGACTCTTAATCTCTGCATTAAATTATTTTCTAAACTGAGGTATGCTATAATTTCTATTTCTATAATAAATTTATATCCATATTGTCAGTGCTTATTTTTGTATATGGTATTACTTCTTTTCCCTCTGGAAGTATTAAAAACCTTCCACATGTAAGCACATGTTATTAATATATTCTGAAAATATTTTAATGTACAATTTGCATGATTGTGATGTTCCACTTTAATCTCCCAATTTGTTGTGTGAACTCATTAGAAACAGTACTCTCGTTCTACCCACAAAGAATTTTTTCAAGTAAGAATTTGCTACTATCAAGACAACTGTTTTTAGGTGTTTTTCCAGAGCTCCTTTTGTGGTGTTTATTTTTTTAAGTCAGGGGTCTTTCTATGTAATCCTTGCTATCCTGGAATTCGCAATGTAGAACAGTCTGGCCCCAGCCAACCTCACAGAGAACTTCTTACCTCTGCATCATGAGTACGAAGTGCTTAGATTAAATGTATGTACCACCATGCCAGGCTTTCTTTACTTTTTAACAGTCGTCATCTAAGCAGTTTCCCCAGACTCTTCTTCCCACCAGTCCACCAGTCCATTTTTATACTGTCCTGAGATAATTCTCAGCATAGTGCATTGGGATTCCCCTAAACAAAAATTTAAAAAAAAAAAAGAAAAATCTAAGTAAAAATGGAACAGCTCCAAGCTCATTAGGCCCCTACATAGGAATTTCCTTATTAACACTTACTTAGCCTGTGCTCTACGCAAACCTAATTACTTGCTGAAATACTTTTGTTCTTATACAATGATTCAGCTATCCCTGAAATTGTTAGCTTTATGCTCTTATTTTTGTGTAAGATTTTATAATTATCTGTATTATGCATTATCCTATGTGCGTGTATAATTGGAGCATGTAATTGCGACCATATGTATGTATTACTTCTTTCCCTCTGGAAGTATTAAAAACCTTTCACATGTAAGCACATGTTACTAATATATTCTGAAAATATTTTAATGTACAATTTGCGTGATTGTGATGTTCCACTTTAATCTCCCAATTTGTTGTGTGAACTCATTAGAAACAGTACTCTCGTTCTAAACACAAAGAAGAATCTTTTCAAATAAGAATTTGCTACTATCAAGACAACTGTTTTTAGGTGTTTTTCCAGAGCCCCTTTTGTGGTTTTTATTCTTGCCAAGGACATAAATTTGTATCCTGGCTGGCTGTAGTTGCAGTTCCTGGCTTTAGAAGCTATAGAACATATTTCTTTTTCTTTATATAAAACTAATTGCCTCATATAAGAATCAGACTCGTGACCTTGGCCTCATTAGCACCATGAGCTAACCAATTCTGACATATAGAAATTACACAAGCAACAAATAATAAGAGAAAACAGAGTGGTAAGAATGCCTGTTGGGAAATGATTTTCATAAAGAGCATATCAAAATTGTGACCTGCATTTAGCAGCTTATATAAATTCTTGATCGTGGAATCACTCCACTTTAAGGATGAAAAACTATAACAACAGCAGTAGACATTGAAAGCAGGGATGTCACCCTAACACACTACTTTCTTCTTATATAATGTAGATTTATATAGAACAAGGCTTATATCCATCTGCCAGTAATATGTATTTGTCAATTTTCCTGTAGATTTTTATTCATGAAAATACCACTGGTGGCCAAAGTGAGCTAGTGAGTGAATTCCCCAAACAGCTCTGCCAGTTTATTTCTGTGTTGATTTGTAGTTTACTGATTTTTTTTTCTTTCTCTGTGTTGTATTGAAGTGGAGATTAAGGGGAAATTGCTACATTTCTAGTGATTTGGATAAATAAATTCCCAAGATGAGTATTAGTATAATGATGGGATTTGATGTAGTTTTTATTGTGAAAATTAAGACCTGTTCCTGATTCCTTGTCTTGAATGCTTCCAAACTTTAGGAAAATGTTTTAGTTTAAATAAATAGTGAATGTTTTATAATTAAATTTGGGTTTTGTTTTGTTTTGTTTTGTTTTTGAGATTGCTCAAGACAAACATTTGGATTGGATATATCTGATATTATTGATGCTATACTTAGTAATAACAAAGAACGGTCTAGGCAATCTTATTGTAATTTTATCTTTATTATGGAAATGAATCTACCATGTGATAAATACAGTATACCTGTCTAACTCAACTTAAAATCTTGTTGTTAAAAGAAAATGAAAATATTTGAGAAGTCATGTTTATATATCTTACTTGAATATACCCAAGTCTAAAAATTGGTCATGACACAGTTCAGCAGAAAGGTTTATTTTATCACAGTTCAGCTTTAAGGCTATTTTTTCACATTTACTATAAAGATGTTGTCACATGTACTCTCCCTGTATGGGCTTGTCCCTCTACCACTAATTTGGAAGGGTATTTGTTTGATGGCCTACTTTCCAAGAACTGTTTTCCACATCTTTGAAGCAGAATCAGAAAAAAGTGGGACTTAATTAATTGTAATAAACTTAAAAATACCTTCTATTCCAGAGAATAAGAACTTATATATAAACAGAAAAAGAAATAGTGGAAGCTAGACATGCAGACTAAGGTAAAATGTAAATATCCAGTATCTTATGTGGTACATGGTGCTCTGTAAATACTGGTCATTCTTATCTTTAAGGCCTCCATTAGGCTAGGCTGTGGTTCTTGATTCACCATTAGTAATAATAGCAAAAATGTTAAAATTAGTACTATGGATGCTATTGTCATTGCAGGGAAGAAAGTATGTACTTGAAAATGTAAGTTAGGTTCACATATGATAAAGGAACTGAGTATTACCTTCAAGCATATATTAAGATGTTTCATTTTGGAAGGCATTTGTAGACTATATTGGAAAGAGCTAGGCAGTATAGCTCATGGCCACAGTACTAGCTATTCAGAATACTGAGTAGGAAGATGGAGATTTTTTAGGGAAGCCAGGGCAATTCTATGGGCTATGTATGTAGATCAGTGGTAAAGTACTTACTTAGTATGTGTGAGGCTCTGGGCTCCATCTCTAATACTAGAAGCAAAAGAAAAGAACTGTACTACAAGGAAAGGACAGATGGTCCTGCGTTATAGAATACATAGTTTGAATTTTATTTTGTATGAATCCAACACTAGAAAACGTACTTTAAGAAAGCTTAAACAATAGGCTTTCTTTCCATTTCAGTGTTCTAACAACATAGTTCAAAAATGATACTATAAAGGAACTATGAAATATCACTCTAAGTCACACTATTTTGTATCAAGTAAACAATGAAGTGTTATGCATATATATATATGCATATTGTACTCATCATAGTCAAATTTAAATTAAGGCCCCTTTGTCAAAGATACATAATAAATACCATCAATAGGTAGTTTATCCCACATAAAATATCCAAAATAAAATATCAATGCTAAATTGCACTCACTTTAAAAAGCCATGGTAATTTTCTTTTTGTTCAAATACTATTTGAGATTTATTGATTGGATCTCTTCTTTTAGAACAAAAGATAAAAAAAAAACTATGCTGAGTCTTAGTAGCAAGATTGTAGATACATATGATGTAACAAGAATTGTGTTTTCACGAGGGTGGTGGTGGCATGTGCCTTAGCACTTAGGAGATAGAGGCAGGCCAGTCTCTGAGTTTGAGGCCAGCCTAGTCTACAGAGGAAGTTTCAGGACAGCCAGGGTTATACAGAGAAACCCTGTCTCGAAAAGAAAATAATAATTCTATTTCCATTTATGTGCCTGTAAGACTGACAAACACATTGGATTAATATTGAATAGGCAATTTAGAATTCTGTTCCATTTACAGAAGTATCATATTTTATATTCTGAGGAAATTGCATGGAAATTTATTTTGGAGGGTTTTGGCATCCAAAAATCTTATAAACTTTCCATGTACCAATTCATATAACAAGTTGTACATGGCTCTTCCTAGAGTCTATAATTCTCTAGGTCATGCATATGGTGGTATAACTTCTAAGTGAATGATGAAGAAACTAAAGAATAATATATTTATTAATTGAGAACTACTCATTTAACTTTGATACCATATTGTGATTGGTAATGACCAGTTGCAAAGATTTGAATGCCCTCTTGATTCCTTTTCTAGTTGGCAAGTGATCACACTCCAGATACATAGTACCAAGATTTCTGTTATTCACATCTCTTGTCATTTGCATTTCTAAAGAAAAGGAGCTGTCAAGTGAGGAGTGTGTAGAAAAATGAAAGGAGATACTTTATCCTATATGTTCTAGAAAATATGTCTCTCTGATCCTATTTCAGAAATAATGATGGAAATCTTTAGCTCTTTCTACACTGAACTAAAAATTAATGTTTCATTTCTCATAATTTTCATGGAATGAACACTATGGGCAGTGGGATATATACTTGTAATAATTATGCCATATGTATTTTAGAAAGAGAATAAGCCAGTGGAACATCATAATTTTGTCTGGACTTAATTATTTCACTATACCAAGTGTAAAATTAATCATTCTATTAGTAACTGGTAATAAGTTAACTTTTTATAAAAGTTCATGTTCTGTATTTATTAATAATATGAAAAGTGTGAAAATTTAAGTCATTGGATAAATAGCCTTTGGTTAACTCATGAATATATTTGATACTCTTATGGTGTTCAGATAGGTGTATCCCTATGTCTTGGATTTCAAATTCATTGATTCAGCTAATTTCAGAAAAGATAATTTAGACTAGCATCCAGTAGATTATGGTCTGTTTCTCAATTGTGTCTCCCTTTTCAGCTACAACTAAACACTGCAATACTAGATAATCTGGTTTTGCTACTAAAAAGAGAAAAGCAACTATAATTTTGTACATTAGATTTTATATATATATATATATAGAGAGAGAGAGAGAGAGAGTTTTGTAGTATTGTACTATTCAAAAAATGTTTCATAACAACCTTGATAAATTTGCATTCTCAAGAAAAAGGGTTATGATACCTTGCTGTTTTGAGATGTGGAAATTATGTTAAATTATCCATGGGAGATATTATTTATTTATTGGGTTTCTTTATTTATCCAGTGCTTTCTCTCAAATTCTAGACGTTGTTCTTTCATAAGGTGTTAAAATCGCTTTAAAAAGAAAAGAGAATGCATGGCAGTAGGCAGAGGAATACCTACAGCAAGTAAACTGTGGATATGCCAGGGTAAACACCAAGTTCTGTATTTGCAGAATTTCGAGTGGGTTTTAACATGCTACTTTTAGTGTCTCTAAGAGCACCTAGGTTACAAAACAGTGTCCTATATTACCATGTCCTCCGCCCATCCCCACCCCGTGTGTGTGTGTGTGTGTGTGTGTGTGTGTGTGTGTGTGTGTGTGACATGAAGCTATATGACATGATATATACATAGCATGCATAGCATGTAGTTTGGAAAAAGGTAGTCAAAGCATTTTTTTACTTATTTTTGAAATAGACTCTTGCTTGTGTATCCCTACCTGTTCTAGAACTGTTCTGTAGCCCAGGCTGGTCTCAAACTTGCAGAGATCTTTCTGCATCTGCTTCCTGAACCAGGATTACAGGTGTGTGCCACCATTCCTGGCTTCAAGCAGGTTATTTTTATCTATAGATTGTGTAAGTAAAATGAATGGTAGATACAAAAAAGGAAAATGCTATTTGCAAGATGCTTATAGCACTTATTAACAGAGCTTCTTGCTTATAGAAAATCCTCATTAGAATGTTCAGGGGAAATAAAAACTAAGCAGGATTGCTTTAGAAGTATAAGAAAGAATAGAATGATTTTTACTACAAAAATAAAAATGATGGACTACTTTATACTAAGGATTTGGGAATAGTATGAAGTTCTGCATCAATGTTCTGCCAAGTTGGTTAATGTTGATAAGTAAATAGCATATGGCTTTCAGATCCTGTGATCTAGTAACAACAATGGACCATAAATACTGTCCAAACACTGTCAGTTTGTAAACATTATTTTGTTGTATAACATATTCTAAAAGTATTTAATAACAGAATTAGTTGATGTGAAAATAACTAGCTGAGCTTGAATAATTACAGTAGCACCCTTAAGGTGTGACTGCATGAAACTGTGATCATGAAAAAACTTCATATTATGACATGAAAAATCCCCCGTGAACCATTACTGAGAAGAAAATAACACTGAAAATGGCCTGGATAGATATATTGCTAGAAACAGTTGCCCTACTTCTGTAGTTTCAAAATGAAGTAGCAGAGAATCCCATATCGGAAAAGCTCTTGTACATATCCCTGTGATGGTGATCATCTCATGATGTTTGATTCGATTTTGATGGGTTTGTTGATGGCATGATTCTTGCTGTCACTCTGATTTGCGTTTATTGTAGATCTTTCCTTTTTAATAAAGGATACTGTTGCAATATAAACACTGACATGAAGCTATATTTTCAGAAACTGCATTCTGTATGGTGCTATAGTCATTGGTATGTTGTAAAGTGAGTATTTTGCTATCAAGAGGGTAGGATTATATGTTTAATATATCAATTAGTATGTTTTGTTGTTTCAATATAAGAACGGACTGTTAATTGTATGTCTGTTGAATTTATAAGGCAGTGAAGACTGTCAAGGAGAATTAGAAATGTAGGTGACAAATACATACTTACAGGGAACAAGTAAAGGACTGTGCAGCAGTGAGAAGGGGCATGTGGAAAGATGAGTTGTGATGATGCCAGTTTTCCCACTTTAAGCCCTGTTTTTATCCCTGCTTACCTCCTCATACAGTGGTCCTCGTGTCCTGTTGTAGCTTCTCATTCAGGTCCCTGATTCGGGTGCCACTTGACAACTTCAGCCAACCTGAGCAGATCTTGTCTGTTGGACCTGGAATCTGAGGACCTGAAAGAATGGGGTGGACTACAGCCTACTGCTTCAGACAACCTTACTTCAGTTTCGGTGTATTTATACACGAATATAACAAAGAAAGCAATGATCCAGAAAAACATGTAAATAAATGCCAGTAAGCACGTATTAAATATTAACAAAGCAGTGCTTTATCAGGACAGAGCAATATAAACACAATAGCCTGGCACCTACTACAGATAATACCTGGAAAGCATGAAGCAAGGCAGAAGGCCATATCCAGATTCCGGGTGCACTGAGGAGAGCACTTAGCATATCCTTTCACTGGACTAGATCCTATAGCTATGTTCTGACACCCAACAAGATTCAACATGTCTTATAAATTAAATGCAAATGTTTGTCAGAGGAGGCATGAAATCATGCCAAAGAACAATCCAGTAAACAAAATGCACCTGAGGTAAATGGCCTTCTGCCTTTTTTCCTGGAGCCTCTCTCACAGTTCCTCAAGGCATTGGTCACCATGCATCATTCTTATAACCGTGTCCCAACAGTGCTCTAATTCACAATTTGTCCAAGACTCCTGGGAAAAGACCATCTAAAATAATTAGACATCCACTAGGCTATAAGCTGAAATTTCAAAGCCTTCCGTGCCAGGAGCTGAGAGAACCCAGGCTGAAAACGCTGGCAAGAATGGAAAGGCAGCAAGGCAGGGAGCTGTCACTAGGGCAGTTTTGCTATTTGTGCTAAATGATGTTTTTCTCTCCTGGAGCTGCTTTCAACTGTCCCATGCCTAAGTGGTTTTTTTTTTTTTTTTTAAGTTTCCGTCTTGCCAGAGAAAAATAAATGTGTTTGTAAAATAAGCAAAACATCACTGGATAGAAAGGAGGAAGACAGGAGGGCACAGGGGGTAGCAGTAGTCCTCTTGTACCTACTGTAGGATAGTCCGGCATAGTATCATTGTAGGCATATATAATCAGGTGTCACAGAGTGTCAGCAATCTCTAAACTCACCTCCCCATCTCCCCACTGTATTCACTTCTATTCCATCTTAATACCTATCTCAACATTTCTCTTTCTGTCTACCCCCAGATCTCTGTCTCTCCTCTGTCCTCTCTCAAAAAGAAGAAGGAAGGAGGGAAGGGGAGAAGTACAAACAGCAGACTTCAGCATAGTTCCTTTGGCTCCTGTGTGGCTTCAGTAGTCAGAGGTGGTATTGGGTGAGAGAGTGAAATATAGGGGTTGTGGAGATGGCCCTGATAGCCCACACCACTGTAAGCTGTCATCTCATTTGGCACTTTCAAGTCTTCTCATGCTGGTGTTCTTTTTCACACCAAGACTGTTTACCCACTCAGGAAGAAATCCCACCATGTGTATACATCTTTATTGAATAGAATGTTGATGAACAATGGGCCTTCTGTAATTCAGCATTACAAATAGCTGAGAATTTGAAGGCACTATCAGCTATCCTGCAAGCATATACCCTCTCTATTTCCCAGTAGTCTATTGACTGCCCCTCTCCTCCTCCACATGCACACACATTCTACTTCCCATTTCCTTGGGTAGCTGTGATTCTGCCTTGTTTCTGGAGAACCACAGCCTGAAATCCACTTCCCCATGAGTCTTTTTTTAATATTTATCCACCTTAGCCTTATGGAAGCTATAGATAAACACTTGCTTTGGAACTTTATCCTCTATCTCAAAGGAACTGGCTTTCAGCTTTATATCTGAAGTAAGAATGGAGATAAGAAAGACTTTCTACACCAAAGAGACATTTAAGAGGATGAGAAGCAGAAAAATCGGAAAGCTAAAAAGCAGTGAGTTGTTACATTTAATTGGATTTGGGGTAGGTAATAAATTGTGAATGGAGTAGTACAAGATAAATTCAGGATTTTTCCATTGAGACCATGTCCCTCGGGGTCTCAAGTGTCTAAAGAATTCATTCTTATTAGGTATATAAATAA
>CABHPP010132936.1:2039-47360 GCA_902168425.1 Peromyscus attwateri
TTCACTGTATTTCCCAGCTCCTTACTTCCCCTCCAGATATGAACACTAGTGATTAGCAACACTCTGGACACTGCGTGTTTTTTTCAGGTTCTATAAAGCCTTTGGTTCGTGTGGTTCCTCTGTTTCACGTCTTTCTTCCTAACAGCCCCCCAACCCAATTTTGGTGTGCCTATGACTTCAGTACTGGCCTGGGTCCCTGGTGGTAACTGCCACCTGACTGGCCAGCTGCCCGCAGCCCTGCTTTGTTCTCGGTCTTAATCTCTTGTCACCCTGTCTTGGTAACAGAAGCATCTACCCTGGCTGTGGATGAGACTGCAGAGCTGGCTGCCTGTGGACTCAGTAAGACTGCTTAGAAGGGAGTTTTCTTTTTTGTTTTGCTGTGTGTGTGTGTGGTGTGTGCGCACACGCGCATGTGCCCATGTTTGTGAATAAGAAAGCCCTAGGCCGACACTGAGTGTCTTCCTCTATTGTTCTCCTTGTTTCCTGAGATCGGGTCTCTCACTGAACTGGAAACCCATTAACTGGCTAGACTAGTTGGCTAGAGAACTCCACTCCCCAGCCCAGCTCTGCCTTCTTATGTTGGGCCACATTGGCACACGCATTGCCAAACACGGCTTTTCACATGGTTTCTGGGGGTCTAGACTGAGGACCTCATGCATTTTATCCACTGAGTCATTTCTCCAGTGGCAGTTTTTACTTTTACTCCCCCCTCTAATTCCAAACCAATTAAGTATGGCAATTAACCATGAAAGGGTGTGTGATATCTGGACTCTGAAAGTCTTACTTGAATTTACTATTATTTACCTTTGGGCACACTATGCTCATCCCCCCAGCTAGACTTGGCGTCTGGGAACCTTGCCTCCTCATCTTAGTAGATCGTCCCAATCATCCTGCCCATTCCCCCCAGTCCTACCCTTCCTGCTTACAGCTGCTTCTAACACTCTGTACTTCACTGGTATTTCACAGTGTGCCTAAGGTCACTGGGGAGTGACCTTGGGGAAGGAAGGGAAGCAAATCTGTACCCCAGGCTAATGATGTCATTGACTGTCTGCTCTCCAATGAATGGCATCTTGAATGGCCAAATGCCTTGCACATAGCAAATTTAACACATGACCAATTCATCATTAAACTCATCTTGGTACCTTCACATCTTGGGCAATGCTCTTCCTTTCCAGGAGAATTTCAGTGAGGGATCGATGTGCCAAGAGGCGCTTCATGGTGGTTTGCACCAGGAACTGGATGGCTTTGGACACATGAGCAAGACTGCTCAGGAGCAGAGAGGCATTTTCCATGCGGTAGTAGCAGATGGCGTCTATCTCCATTATAAACATATCTTTGGTTACCACCTAAGCAGAAGAGAGTTTGAATGCAGGCTAGATTCCTGGACTCCCTCCTATGTGGGCGAGGGGAACTAAATACCAGTAAAGTACAGAGTGTTGGAAGCAGCTGTAGGCAGGAAGGGTAGGACAGGGGGGAATGGGCAGGATGATTGGGGTGATCTACTAAGATGAGGAGGCAAGGTTCCCAGTGCATTTTCCAGGAGGAAGACTACAGTAGGGGAAAGGAAGAGCGTAATGGGAGAATTGATTCTTTATTCACAATAGACATGTGTGGTTTTTAATGCATGAAGGTTTTATCAAGCACACTAAGGACTCAGGCCTAGGGATGCTTGCCTCTGGAAGGAAGGAAGGGTGAGGAGGGGAATGGGGAGAGCATGAACACAACCCAGGCCCAGAACAAATACAGAGAACTCATAATTTAAAGAAATCTTGTTACAGATCCTTTATAAAAAAAAAAAAAAAAAGAAGGCCGGGCGGTGGTGGCGCACGCCTTTAATCCCAGCACTCGGGAGGCAGAGCCAGGCGGATCTCTGTGAGTTCGAGGCCAGCCTGGTCTCCAAAGCGAGTTCCAGGAAAGGCGCAAAGCTACACAGAGAAACCCTGTCTCGAAAAACCAAAAAAAAAAAAGAAACCAAGACTAATTTTCTCGTATGAAAACATTCAATTGATTTTATGTCAAGGCTTTCCTAAACAGATGCCCAGTGGGTATCCTGGAAGAGAGCCGTGTTCTAGGACATAAGTACTCTCACATACACTTACTGGAGTGATGTTAGAGGGCAATCTGGGGCTTTTCATCAAAAGCCCATCTGTTCTGGTAGTTTTTATGTCAGCTTGACACAAGCTAAGATCATCTGGGAAGAAGGGATCTTAATGGAGAAAATGCCTCCATAGGACTGGCTGTAGGCAAGCCTGTGAGAGATGATTGATGTGGTAGGGCTCAGCCCATTGTGGGTGGTGCTACCCCTGGGAAGGTGGTCCTGTATAAGAAAACAGAACAAGCTGGGAGGAACAAGTCAGTAGGCAGTGGTCCTCCATGGCTTCTGCTCTAGTTCCTGCCTCCAAGTTCCTGCCCTGACTTCCCTTCATGGCTTCCCTCAGCTATAACTCTTTCCCTTCCAAGGTGCTTTTGGTTATGGTGTTTATCACAGTAATAAAAACCATAACTAATACTCCATCCATAGACGTCTATCAAAGGGATGTATTTAAGGCGTTAGCTATAAGAATTGCTATTCACAGTACTGCTCACTGGAATCAAACATTGGAAATAATTGCCAATATGTAACTGGTTGAATAAACCATGGTACATTCACACAATAAAATGTGGTGTGTCCATGTACAGCAGCAGCAACAAGCTAATATATGAAAAGGTGATTACAGTATATTGTTGGATAAAAAGTGAACTGGCTACAAAATAGTATACAATATATAGGTAATTTGTAAAGGTAGTCATGTACATAGACAAGTCTACAAGATTATACTCCAAAATACCAATAAGTACCTATGGGTAGTAGTATTAGGGAGAAGTATTTACCAGTGCTTTATTGTGTTAAAATGCACGTATGCAAATCTTTTATTGAGTGCATTGATAATGCTGTATAACCATTCATCTTTGTGAATCTGTCTTGTAATATGGAAATTCTGTACCTATTTAACTCCCCACCCCATCCCCTTGCTCTTAAAGACCACAACTATACTGTCTTTATGATTCTGATGATTCTAAGCACTCCACAAATGTGAAATCATACAGAATTTGTCCTTTGTTATTTATATTTATTGTATAAATATAAAGCACAATGACCTCCAGACTCATCTATGTTGTAGCACACGTCAGAATGTCCCCTGAGTCTGTATAAGTCTCACTGTGTGTAGAGCTGACATTTTGCTTATGAACTTTCTGCTGACAGTCACGTGGGCTGCTTCCGTGTTTGAGCTTCATGAATAGTACACCAGCATCCAAACACCTCCTCAAGATTTGTTTTGTTCTTTTCCTTTTGGTAAATGTTATTATCAAAAGTAAGCATCTTTGAAAGGAAACCATTTATATTTACCAAAAGAAAGAATGGGACAGGACTTTGAAAAGGTGGGAGACTATTTGGGAAGGGTGTATTAACCTGAGTCTCTGCTAGAGAAATATGGATGTTGTCTTTACTTTGCATTTTCTAAATTTTTTAATTGTGGTAAAATATAAACATAAAATATGCCACCTCAGGGCTGGAGAGATGGCTCAGAGGTTAAGAGCACTGACTGTTCTTCCAGAGGTCCTGAGTTCAATTCCCAGCAACCACATGGTGGCTCACAACCATCTAGATGCCCATCTGGTGCCCTCTTCTGACGTGCAGGCAGAACACTGTATATATAATAAATAAATCTTTAAAAAAATATGCCACCTCTAGTGTACAATTCTGTCATGTTATATACCACCCATAGTATAGAGTTTAGTGGATCAACCAACCTCTGGAATGCCTTTCATTTTACAAAACTGAAATCAAATCATTATTGCCCACCCACTTCCCTAGAGTCCCAGCATCCTTTCTGTTCCTGTGAATTGGGATACTCTAGGAAAATTGAGTTTTCTAGTTACTGGATGTAGATTATAAAACTATTGGAATTTTTGATTGACATTCCCACTTAGCATAATGTCCTCAAGGTTCATCCATGTTATATGTAGAACATGTCAGAATATCTTTCCTTTTAAGGGATGAACAGTATCTAATCATAGGAGGCATACCACATTTTGATTATCTAGTCAGCGATCATTGGACATCTGAGCTCTTCTAGTTAAAGTTTTTTTTTTTTTGAGATTTCTTTTAATCTTTAAAACTTATTATTGGATATATATGAGTATTTTTCCTGCATATATACCATTTATATGTAGTATCTTTGGAGGTCAGAAGTGGGTGTTAGATCCCCTGTAACTAGAGTTACAGATAGTTGTGAGCCACCATGTAAGGCTGGTAATTGAACCTGGGTTTTCTGGAAGAGCAGTAAGTGCTCTTAACTGCTGAGCCATCTCTCCAACCCCTGCTTCTACTTTAAAAGTATTTATTTATTTACTTATTTGTGTGCGTGTGAGTGTGCATGTGTGTGTGTGTGTGTCTGTCTGTCTGTCTGTGTCTGTGTGAGTGTATGTCTCATGTATGTGGGTGCCCACAGAGGCCAGAAGAGTGCACTGGATCACTTAGAGCTGGAGTTAGGAGCAGTTCAGGTGCTGGAAACAGAACTCTGGTCCTCTGCTAGATTAGCAGGTATTCTAAACTATTAAGCCATCTCTCCTGTCCCTGATTCTACATTTTCTTATGAACACTGAGGGAAAAATATTTCTCCAAGATCTTGATTTCAATTCTTTGAAACTTCAAGCTTCCAGTAATACTGTTTTTAAGTTTTGGAGAAGTTGCCCTGTTGGATAGCGCTGCATCCTACAGTGTTGTATCATCTTACGTCCCACCAGTAATGGATGAATTCTAGCTTCTCCACATTCTCTTCAATACTTGGCACTTGGTACCTGTAGTGGTTTGAACAGGTATGGCCCGTATGTGTTTGAATGCTTGGCCCATAGAGAGTGGCACTATTCGGAGGTGTGGCCTTGTTGGAGTCGGTAGTATGTGTGGGTGGGCCTGGAGGTTTATATATATATTGCCTACTGGAAGAAAACTTCCTCCTCTTTAAGCCAAAGTCAGTTCTTTAAAACCTTCAACCGACTGAATGAAGCTTACCCACACCATCAAGGGTAAACTGCTTTATTAAAAGTCTGCTGATTTAAATACTAATCCAATCTATCAAATACATGCACAATAACGTCCAGATTTGTTTAACTAAACATAGGCCAAATAACTGAGGCTTAGTCTAATTGATACATAAAATTAACTATTATAAATTCCTTTGTCCATTTTTAAATTAGGTTGTGTCTTTTGTTGTTTTTGTTGACCTGAGTGAACTCTTTCTATATCCTATATATTAAACTCTTATAAATGATTTGAAAATACATTTTCCCATTACATAGGCTACCTTTCACTTTGTTGATTGTATACTTTGATAATGATGCTTTTGATTTTGATGTAGTCCGCATCTCTGCTTCTCTTTCCTACTTTTGAGCATAGTTACTTTGCCTCGGGATTGAGTAGGACAGTAGACCATAGAAATGTCAAGAGGAAGCAAACATACTGTGCATCTCACCTCATGGAAAGGTATCTCCAAGGTCTGGAGACGGAGGTCAACCTTGTGGTAGGTGTCCAGGCATGGCAAAAAAAAGAACAGGCCTACAAGAAGGCATGAGGAAAATAACAGGTGAACAGCAAGGGTGAAGACTGCTGGGGACTGCTTTCTCAGGGCCAGGCTGCTTTGCTCTTCTTAGCCTCCATTACCCAGAGACCATTGGGCAGCTTCATTGTAACTAAAGTATTGCCATATAACTCATTATTCAACTGTGGACACTTTTGAAGGTAAAAAGGAGGGGGGGTTACATTATTAAAACTAAGTTCAGCATATCAGGTATAACAGAGTATTTCAGAAAACTAGACCACTTGGTCACTTGAAGCATCATATTGACCCTTCTATATCTCTTACATACCTGTCTCTCTACTAGACTCAAGCTCTGTAAGCACAGTGCCATATGCATGAACATTAACCTTAATGTGTCTTGGAGCCTTTTAGGTACTGTGCAAAATTGTTTTACTATGTGAATGTACTGGTGCATCAGTTTAGATCTGACAACTTCTGGGGGTTATTTCTGAAAATGTGAGCCCCAGGGTCATCAGAGTAGCAATATCATGACAGCAGCTTTGTGTTGATCAGTTAGTTCTCATTACCCCAGACAATACCCAGATTCAATATGCAGTGTCTGTAGATTGGTTAGCTGAAAGTTTCCTAAAGCCCCCTGGATGATTTGGGACTGTGGTGGTTTGGATAATAAAGGCCCCCATAGGCTCATATATTTGAATGCTTAGTCACCGGGGAGTGGCAGTATTTAAAAGGATTAGAACGATTAGGAGGTGTGGTCTTGTTGGAGGAAATGTGTCACTGGGGGGTGGACTTTGAGGTTTCAAAAGCTCATGTCAGGCCCAGGCTCTCTCTCTCTGATTTGTGTCTCCTAGACTGCTCTCTATTTTTAACTTGTTCTTGCAGGCATGGCTGAGAACTCAGACCCTCTCAGTATATGTGTAGTGGGACTCACTCTTTCTTAGGCCTTCTTGGTTGTCTCAGATCTCCAAATCCAAACTACTAGACTTTTCAGACTAACCATACTTCTATCTATATGCTCTCCCATCAGGTTGGACCTCCTCTGGATTTTGAGGTCCTAGAGATCAGAGACCATGCCTTATTCCTCTAGTCCCTGGTAGTTAGTGTACAGTCTAAAACAATGGAAGGCTTCAGTATGTGCCGCCTCTACCAACTAAAGACATATTTGTTACCGAGATGCTGAATTTTGCCTTACTTCCATGATCTAATCTGCCTCCATCCCCAATTCTGAACTAGCTCAGATTTTCTCTGAGAAGTCACAGGATTCTGACTATACACACACTGTACTCAGACCAATTATTAGCTATAGGTCTGTAGATGCCTTGCTGTTCCAACTGGACTAGCCCTGGTGTGGGGCTCTCTGCACTTGTCCTCTCTTGGTCACCTGTGACTTGTTAGTAATACTTTCTGGAGAATTTCAGGACAATCTGCCCTATACAGTGACTCAAATAACTTCATGTAATCTAAGATATGGATTATAACTATGTGTGGATTAAAGAAATCATCAACAAATCATGGGGTGGGATAAGAATTTAAAAATCATGGAGGGTAATTCTTACCAGGGCCTTTGGCTCTTCCAGGGAGCAGATGTCCCAGTCGGAATATAATTACTCTTTCATATTCTTGTACAACCTGAAGGGAAAAGCGATACTTTGAAATGATTTCAAAGAAAAACAAAGGAATCAAAAGACCTTTGCATAGGAGTGATTTTAGGTTACAGAAATTTTTTTGTTATCCAGGGGTGGTGTCACACACAGGAGGCAGAGGCAGGCGGATCTCTGTGAGTTTGAGGCCAGCCTGATTTACATAGTGAGTTCCAAGACAGTCTGGGTTACATAGTAAGACCTTGTCTCAAAAAAAAAAAAAATCTTTTGTTTTGAGGACTAAGAACAATGCTAGGCATGGTGGTTCATACCCAATATCTCATCACTTGGGGGAGGCAGAGGCAGGAGGATCACCTGTGTGGTCTACATAGCCTGCTCCAGGACAGCTGATGTTACATAGAATTTGTCTCAAATGGGGGGCAGGTAGGAGCTAGAGAGGCTGCCCAGTGGGTGAAGCCCTTTCTGTACCTTACCAACTGAACTATCACCGTAGCCCCCAAGTGGGATTTGACATCCTATCAATATAGAATAAAGATTAGCTACCATGTGAAAATTTAAATAGATGCAAAAAAAAAAAAAACCCTGGGATACAATCCAATGCAGTCAGTCTAGTGGGAAGAGTGGGAGAAGGGGCTGGGAAAGCCACTGTATGCTGTATGCTGGGAGGAAAGGACCAGCACCAGCACCAATTGCATCTGTAGCGTCCAGTCATGGCATCCCTCTTCCCTGGCAGCTCCAGCCAATGGAGAAAAATGAACAGCAGGAGTGCCGGGGCCTGACCATTTCTACCCACCATGAAGCCAGCTTTGCTCTGGGGTTCCCTTTCAAGTGGGCTGTGGCTATTTGAGAGCGGCACCACACACAGTCTAGCGTTCTTTCTGTCCAATTCTCCCACTTCATCTGTCCCAAGTGTCAAACTATGTCATCAAAGATGTCCCCTGCCTTGTTTTGTTTTGTTTTGAGACAGGGTTTCTCTGTGTAAACAGCGCTGGCTGTCCTGAAACTTACTCTGTAGACCAGGTTGGCCTCGAACCCACAGAGATCTGCCTGCCTCTGCCTATTCTTGTTCTCTCTCCTCTAAATACCTTTTTTAAGGGTCTCTCAGGCTAACAGGGATATATAGTTATCCATAATCTATCATCTATCTATCCATCCATCCATCCATGTCATCCTTACACACACACACACACACACACACACACACACACACACACACACACACGATTTGCTAACATATTGTCCTAGCTATGACAGAAGACCTATAGGTTGGGAGAATAAAGGAAGCTTCATGGTTACATTGAGCCAGGTCTTGAAGGAAGCAGCGCTCTTCTGGAAGGCAGGTAGGCCAGTATGGTCTATGAGAGACAACAGAAATCACTTTTTGGGTTCATGTAGACACTCACCTTTATGCAGAACCAGATGGAGAAAGGGAAAGTGATGATGATGAAGAGCAGGGAGGAGAGGACAAGCAGCCACTCACAGGCCCCTAGCCCAGAGGACTTGATACCTAGGAAAACCATTAGATTGAAACATCACCATATTTACTGAGCAGTATCTGTCAGTCTAGTGCTTAGCACTGGAGTCAGAACAGTTTGGAGACATGTCTGGAAAAATTGGGATGAGCCAGGTAACAATGATCAGAGTTCCCAGGCCTGGGGTATTGTCTGTGTGATGGACATGTGGGCCAATGGAAGGTGGAATAAACTTCTGGACAGGCAAGGAGACTTGGGGTACCAGGAGGCCAGGGGGGCCAGTTGGCTCCAGTTCTGGTTCCAATCATGTTCACTGATGACTTTTAAGCAGGGCACAGGACCTCTTTAAAGCCTAATTTCCTCACCTATATACTGGGATGTTGACTAATTACTATCCCATAATAGCTAGCTCATGAGCTATAGCTGATATATCTGGTACACGGGTGAAATGGCACACACATATAAAGATGTCAGCTCATGCCTGACACGGCCCAGGTTTTACTGTGTGAAGTGTCTAGAAGTCCCTGGTCCTGCCTGCCTTCATGTCTGAGATTCTTCCATTAGAGTCCCTCTACTGGAGTGAGGTGTTCCTCGGTCCTTGGACATGACCTATTTGGCATAATCTGGTTTGTGTCTGTAAAAAGATGATATGGAACTGGGGTGCTCCCACATCCACGATGCTTTGACTCAACACCAAAGACTCTTCAGAGAATGCCTGGGCTTTGAGGTCTGGATTGTGACAGTTAAGGTGTTCCACTGCCTGGAATGGGTACCTGATTTTCTGCCTTTCTACCCAGATCATCATGTAGGCCAACCCCCTACACATAACTCTGTTGATTCTGTTCCTCTAGAAAGTTCTGCCCAATACAAGCAAGCTATTTAATTTCTCACAGCATTTTTCCTCATCTGTGATGGTATGTAACTAAATAATTCAAGAACAAAACACTCAGTGTGTGCCTGCCACATAGAAAGGACTCCACAAATGGGTCCCCCTCCCTTACCTATTTCCCTGATGTGATCTGGCCCAAACTAACTTGCATTTCTGTAGCCTTGAACCCAACCACCCTCCTAAGGATCAGAGGGCTATCACTTAGGCAAAAAGTCTGAGCACTGTCCATTTACACTATAGCCCAGCTGCACGAGGCTTCCACAAATAGTAGCTCTCTATGATCCAGCATGTATTGCATTGCTGGTAATTAGAAATGCTAAATCTCCACGTGGCCAGCAGACAGCAATGTAACATGCCATTTCTTACTTCCGTCAAGCATCTGCTATCCTTTAGTTAGAGCACAATGATTTTTTTTTCTTACATTTGCCTCGAAAAGGACTGGAAGTAGATACATTTCTCCTAAGATTTAGCTGACATTGTGCAAGATTCATTGGAAGGCTTATTTTATTCCCACATCTACCCTATGAGCTTACAGTGTGGTCACATGGCCGATAGCGTAGGCTCTTTCTGTGGTCACACTGCGGGTGAGTGAGTGGCTAGGCTGAAACTTAAACTCAGGTCTGGCTCTTGAGTGGGCTTTGCTGCCTTTGCGGTTAGGAGGTGGGGCGGGGGAGGCCATTCCAAAGAAAGGTTACAATACTCTTGGGTAAGACTGATGGGCGAGGATGAGAGAAGAGCCACACGGGTGTTGCTCAGAGCCATCAAACTGTGTCCACAGGTCCTTCCATGACCACAAAAGCCAACACTGTGGTTCCTTTGCACGTTGACTGGGCCTGTCCTGAACCACTCTCTCTTCCACTTCCCATCCATTGGGAGAAAGGGACAAACTACTTAGCTGATGTTGCTTTTTGTATTTCGTCTGATGCACTTTGGTCTCCACCACTCAGTGGTGGAGCCTTAACTCACGCTTTTCTTTTCCCGGAAACTGGAATCTCGGACGCAGTCTATCTGACTTGTCACAGTGGGGCAACTCACTCCACTTGTCTGACATCTCTCACCTGCCCCTCCATACCTTCCTCTGGTCGGGTCTGCCCCTCCGTACCTTCCTCGGGTCTCTCGCTCTCCAGCAGCGCCACCACTTCGGTGCCCTCCTCACCGGAGCCCCGAACCTCGTCCACGTCCACCACGGTGGCGGCGGGGGCTCGGGGCTCTCCCCGGGGCCGGGTTCGCCCGGAGCTCCGCCGCTCTGACCCAGCCTCCGGGCGCGTGCGGCCTCCGCTGCCCCTCCCGGCCTTCGCCCTCTTGTCCTCCCTGGAAGAGGACCTGCCACCTCGCCCGTGGGCCTCTCTGGAAGAGCTCCGCGCCCTGCTGTCCATTCTCAGTGCGGCGGCGCGGCCCCGACCCTGGCAGAGTAGCAGCTCGAGCTTTCTGAGCCGCTGGCGAGCGACCCCGGGACCCTAAGTAGACCGAGCTGCCGAGAGGGAGGGGCGAGGGGCGGGGCCTGGGTGACCACCCCCTTCCATCCTCCCCCACACTAAACCCAACTGCTGTTCCTTTGAGGGTCTGGACAGAGCCCGTGGATCTCCAAGACAGGGTGCGATGCTCTCAGAGGACCTGGGTGAGAGTCTCGGTGCCTCCGCACCCGGTAGCTTCGAGGACCAGGTCCGCGAACTAGAAAAGAAAGGTAGTTCTGCTTTGCTGGTTAACAGCGGCGCGAAATAGGACACGTGGTAGTAGGGGATCTGCTTTAATTTCTGTGGCTAGAAAGGTCCCATTCCCATGCTTTCTTGAAGGCTGGAGTTAGGGGTTTTCAAAGTTCAGTGGCCAAACTGCTTCCAATAGCAAACCCAGGAGCTGTCTCATCCTTTTCTGGGGAACTTGACACGGCTGTAGATTTCTTTGTATTCCATTGTTTCTGTCTGAAACAGAAGTGTCTCTATAATTTTAAAGCAAAGTTCACAATTCTACTCCAATAGAATTAGCCCATGTTGATAGAAATTATTTAGTTTTCAATATTGATTTCACACATACCTTTTTTTCCCCTCAAAAACTTTTTTAGAAAACTTGAGTAGCTGGGCAGTGGTGGTACACGCTTTTGATCCCAGCATTTAGGAGGAAGAGGGGGTGAATCTCCAAGTTTGAGGCCAGCCTGGTCTACTTGAGTGAGTTCCAGGACAGTCAGGGCTACACAAAGAAACCCTGTCTTGAAAAACCAAAATTATAAATAAAAAACTGCAGTAATGAGAACTGGAAATAATTTGACCTTGAAAACTATTGTTTTTTTTTCTTGTGTTTTAGATAGCCATGGGAATACAATAAATATTTAGTAACCAAGTAACTTGAAATTAAATGAAACTCTGACGCTGATTTTTCAAATGTTTTAAAAATTATTTTATGTATGGGTGTTTTGCCTGCATATATGTCTGTGTACCTTGGGCATGCCTGGTGCCTGTAGAGGCCAGAAAAGGGCATTGGATCCCTGGAACAGAAGTTATAAACAACTGTGAACTGCCATGTGGATGCTGAGAATTGAACCCGGGTCCTCTGGAAGAGCAGCCATGCTCTTAACTGCTGAGACATCTATCCAGCCCTTGACAATGATTCTTGCATAAGTTACATGAGAGGGCAAATGTTTCAAAAGTCTGGCTCAATTAGCACTTCCTGCCTAGAACAGCACACAGAGAAAAGTTCTGAAGCGGCCTTTGATTCACAGAGGGAAAAGCATTATGATTTCCTGATCCGTATCTAAAGCAATATAAGCACCTGTTTACTCGTTGGTTGGGGTTACCAATGATGAAAGTATCTGAAGAAAAATGCATGATGGTCCCTGATAAAACGGCCAACTTAGCACTCTGGAAGGTGGAGGAGTTGGGGAGGGCAGTGCAGAGTCAGCGGTGAATGCTGCTGGCTGCCCTCCTCCGTGATTATAACGGGGCTGATGTTTTCCTTCAGATTCCTTCTTAATTGAAAATGCTGCTCATACCTTTCTTGAAACTATTCTACGTACTCATAAGCTTTTAATACTTTACTCCTTCCTTGTTGAGGCTGACGTCCATAGAAATAGGGTGGCTAGGAGGAGGAGGAGGAGCTCATGGTTGACTTGAGTGCAAGATGAAAGAGCTGGAAAGGTTGTAAGACGCTACACTTACTCCCATTTAGTACCTTTACATTTGATATCTAAAGAAAAGAAGGGGTGGACATATATCTTTACAGATTATATCATGAAACATAAAAAGAATTTGTTGGCATTAGAAGTTCAAATGTTACCATTTGGGATCTGGCAGCTACAAAGATGTGTTAAATTTGACGTTCTCAAATTTCAGATGTCAGGTTGACCAACTATGGGAGAACAGCAGAGTCTAGGGAACTGATGCAGATGAAAGCCTGATCCAAGGATGCGGATGCGGATGTGTGGCCTTAGGAAATACTTCCGAGGAAAGATAACCAGATGATTCTCTGTATCTGTTGTATGTAAAGTGATATAAGTACCTGGCAACCCTTGAGATTATGGGACTTGACAAGAGACTTGAGGGGAGACTTAGAAGCTGAGTAGTTGGGTTTGTTTTTTTTTTTTTTTTTTTTTTAGGAGAGAGGGTTTTTCTGTATAGTTTTGGCTGTCCTGGAACTCACTTTGTAGACCAGGCTGGCCTCAAACTCAGAGATCTGCCTGCCTCTGCTTCCTGAGTGCTGAGATTTAAAGGCGTGCGCCACCACTGCTCAGCAGTTGGTCATAATTGCAGCTTCTCTGGAGGACTCACCTCCTAGAAGAAGGTTTGTTAAATCACTCCCAAAGCCAGCTTCCTCTCTTTGATTCAGTGCAGCTGGGTTAGAGCCCGAGCCTCTGCATTTTTAACACATTCCTCGGTGAGCAAAAGGCAGAATGCTTTATACCAAGTGGTGAATGGTGAAAGAAACAGCAGAAAAAAATCTAATGTGGACTGTTTATTCAAGGATTTGGCTGTGAAGGAGAAGAGAGGGATGTAGGTCAAGGGAAGATTTTTTCCCCTCCTTGGCTTGCTCTATGTAAGATAAAAAGAATCAGAACATAAATTTATGTTATAGGAGTCTATAAGGAGATGAAAATGGAACTGTATAATGATAGCCAAAGAGCAAAGTTGTGGTCCAACCAGTGCTATGGGAATAGAACGAAGGGGAAGGGAACACACACCTGAAGGAAAGACATGGGGAAGCAAATGCAGAGGCCTGGGCTGGAGCTGAGGAGGTTTATGTATGAAAACGTACATTTTTTTTAATGGGGCTAGAGCATAGTTGTTTTCCAGTGGTGCGGTAATAGTAGATTAAGATGTCTAAGATGGAGTCAGAGGCTTAGAGGAATTTCTGTAGTAACAGACTTGAACTCGCTATCAAATGGCCCAAACTGGGCTTTAATGTTCAAAAACTTGGGAGGTAGGAATTGTTGGGGATCTCCAGCGCGCGGGGTGGGGGGGGGGGGGTGGGGGGGGGGGGGGGGGGGTGGGGGCGGCATTCCAAACCCTACCTAAGCAGGCCAAGCGGCGACTCCTCCCCTGGAACTGCCCTCTCCAGACCCTGCCCAAAGAAAGGCCTCCAAGTAGTGGCTCTTCCCCACCAGAGCTGCTCAGACAGCCTACAGGGTGTTTAAGGTCCATGGTTTCCCCTCTCTCCCTGGACCACCTGGGAACACTTTAATTCGGTTTAATTTGGCCTGATCTGACTTATTGCATCGGCAGAGTTTCACACTACCGGGGGATATTACTATTCTATGCTGATCTTCTAAATCACCATTTCTTCACTATGCTGTTAGAAAGTTTCTCTAAAGCTGAGATTGTAGCTCAGAGTACCATGCTTGCCCAGCATGCACAAAGGCCCTGAGTTCAATCCTCAGCACAGTCAAAAAGCTCCCCTAGCTTTTTCTGACTTCCCTAAGGCAAGAATACTTGTAGGGGCTGCTGTAATTGAAATTAACTCCCAGATTGGAAGCAGTGCTGGGAGTAGACCAGGTGGAGGCAGTTAATTACCAGGCAAATAGGCTACTGGTCTTCATAACACGGAGGAAAAACAAATGGTCTGGCCTACACAGTTCTCTGGTGCTCGTTAAATGTAGGGCCCAAGGAATGAACTCCATAAACAACTCATTTATACATACGTACGTGTGTGTTGTGTGTGTGTGTGTCAACAAAAACTAGCAAAACACAGGCTTTATGTTTTGAGAATAGTCTGTTTACATCCTACAAAGACAAGACTTAACAACTCGACTAGGTTCTGAGCACTAACTCCAGACTCCAGATCCACCCCCTTTAAAATAAATCCCTCCAAGCTTGAAACATTCCAGCCTACTGGTAAACAGGAAGGTAAACAGCTTCAAGAAGTCCCTGAAACTGACCAGATACATTAGGCCCCACCCGCTTCTCTGCCAGAGTCCATAAAAGCTGAGAGTCCATCTGCTCTTGCTAAGCCAAGCTGCAAAGAAGACTGACATCAGCCCAGCTTCCCTGGAAGTAGCAGAAACCACCATTGCCTGCAAGAGGTTTAGAGCAACTGAGTCACTTGGACACACTCTTAACTTGTTGAGCTGCCTGCTGTGCGGTGTGCTCCAGGGTCCTGGTTTCTGTGAGCTGTCACCTGTGCTGGCATAGGCGTTGGTGATGCAGGTGTCTTTGAGTCATTTCTGCTTCTGTGACTCTTCACCCATCTTCCTGTAGGAAACTCCAATAAAACTCACTGGTTCACCAAGCTGGACTTTGGTGGCGGTTGTACTTGTACTTTGGTCTGCCATGGGCTTCCTATGTAGGATGAGTAGGCGTGTGTGTTGCATCTCCTCAGGAAAAGTTTTGTTAGACAACAATGGCAAACATTGATCTTAGGCTTGAATGGCAGTCTAATTTCCATTGACTTATATAGCTGTTTCTGCCTAAAATCTTTGATTCCTTTTCACCTAGGTTTTGTCTTAAAAGGGATTTTTGTTTTGTTATTCTGAGGAATTGATGGGCCCTTATAAGATATGTTCCAAGACTTGTCATCGAAATGTTGCGATATTTGGGCCCATATTTCATCTTAGAATTTTCTTTTCTGTTGATTTACTTACCAGCCACTCCTCTACTGTAAGCAGAATATATGTTTTCTAGTTTTTGTTTTTAAGAACTTCTTTAATATTCTTTGTTCATTGATGGAACATTTTGTACTCTTGGAATATTCATTTATGGATTTTGGGCAGAAGGGGTGTGTGTGTGTGTGCGTGCGCTTCCCTTTCACATCCCCTTTAAGCAACCCATCTGATCTCCATCTGGGGTTTTTCCTCTCTCCATCGCCCAAGTTCTAGGTGTGCCCCACCCAGCTTCCGGTCTCTTAATTTGAATTCTTTGACCTTCTTTTAGTTTGTCCATTTAAGATTGCATATTGTTAAGGGAAAGCTATGCAGACCCTGAGTTTCTACTTGCTAGTTTTTGAGGAGTCGGTCAATTTGGTTTATTCTACAAATCCAACAAATCTGTCCAAATAAAATTATCTTCCTTGGTCTCCCAGTTCTCTTATTTCCATTGCACCGGGAATGTTCTTTTACTCATTCCAAAAGCCTTCCCACCCATCCATTCCTCTCTTCTTGGAGTCAAAAGTCTCATCCAGCTCATCAGTGATTCTCAAGCCAGAACCAGACTCGCTCTTAATTTTCCTTCCCATGACCGCAGACCTACGGACCGAGCACGTCTTCAGGTGTGACGACGGGGCCACCTGTCCTGGCTTAGCCAGATCGGCAGGAGCCTCCGCCGTGGTTCTGTCCTTCCGCGGGTGCCCGGGAGGCGGGACGACCCTGCCTCGCGCGGGTGCGGGGCGGTCCAGCGGCCACCCCTGCGTCTTCCCACCGCTGTCGAGGAGGTGGGCGCGGCAGCCCGCAGCGCCGCCCCGGAGGGGGAGACGGGCCTCGGCCACACCCGCACGGCGGCGATCTCCGCTAACCGTCCCACCGGCCGCGCCCTCCCGCGTGGAACGCGGCGCTCGGGACCCGACGGCCCGTGGTGCGCAGGCGCGCGACCGCCCGGCCGGCTCGGCTTCACCGCGGCCCTCCCGGAGCATCCCGGACTTGGGCGGCGCGCAACGGCAGTGCGGGTGCGGGCGGGCGGGCGAGCGAGGCGGGCGAGCCGCAGACAGGTAGTGGCGGGCCGCAGAGGGATGGGATGCGTTACCGCCGCCCTCAGCACGCCTTCCCGTCTCAGGTCACCGGAAGGCCGTGGGGGCAGACGGGAGGACCAGCTGGGGCGGTGAGGGACCCCTGCCCGAGGAGCGAGGAGATGGGACGGCCTGCGGTCGGTCGGTTCCCGCTTCTCCGGGTCGCTCCTGCATGGCGGCCTAAGACCTTTGGTTCCCAAAGAGTGGCTGAGAGGTTCCAGCTGATCCTGAGTTGCAGTGGGGAATGAGACCCCTTAGGGAGCTTGAGCTGGTCCTTGAGTAAGCATACCAATCAGCCCGGCCCAGCTGCGACTTCTCACCAGCCACTGGCAATGATTGAGAAGGCTTTTCCCTACAAGCTGAGCTTTGGGGTTACCGTAGGGAGTGTAGCAGGAGAGGGCTTGTGAAAACTCACGGCATTGCTTCAGGTTTATGATCTATACATTTCACTTCTGAGTTTTTATATTTCATGGCTGGTTGTTAAAGGGTTTTTGTTTGTTTGTTTGTTTTTGTCTTGCCATGGGTTTGACTCCTTTCTCTCAAAAGCAATTTTTGTTGTCTTAAATCCTGTAGCACAATGTCTGAACAAGAGCGTATACAGGACTGTCTGAGGAAAGAGATAAGGTCACTTCTTATTTCCACTAAAGATGGTTTGACCCCACAACAGTTGGAGAAGGAGTACCTTTTGATGGTTGGTAACCATCTACCGCTCCGAATCCTTGGATATCGGTCCACTATGGAACTGGTGTTGGATATGCCTGATGTGGTTAGTGTCTGCCCCTGTGGGGATGGTACCATAATACTGAAAGGTACGTTTAAGACTTTGGAAGGACTATATGCTTTATAATTAAAACATATCACTCAGTGCAGAGTTGTTCTAGCAGTACAGTTATCCTGTACCCCAGGGTGGTGGATGTCATCGGGTTGTGGTCATTGGTGCCTTTGAGGTTATGGGCAAAGAGAGTAAAGGAAAAAAAAAAAACAAACCCACCAAACCCCCATTCTCCAGAAAAATGGATATTCACAAAACTATATTTGTACAATTTCAGATTACTGATTTTTAAATGCCTAAAACTCATTTTAAATTTCACGAAGCACAAAAATGTCATTGTAGGCATGTTTGGTCTTCATTTCTAGAGTCTCACAACTTCTAGGTGCCAATTAACAGTAATAACCCAGTGGGCTCTTTGCATCTTCTGGTAGAGGAGTTAGGAAGCTGTTAGAATGTAAAAATGGTGGAATCAAGAGCTTTATGATATGCTACCTACACAAACAGCTCCTTGGAGAGACAATTGCAGTTATATAAGTTAGTTATATAAGTGGAGTATGTCTTTTACCTGAAAGTGATTTTCCCCCCATATCTCCTTAGCCATTCCAGATGAATCCACCAAAGGAATAGCAAGTTTAGTTGCAAAGCAGAGGAGGAGCCATAAGGTCCGAAACTCCATGCAGAAGGGAAGAAGCAGTGTTTGCTCCGGCCGCCTGCCTTACCGTGGAAGGGTGCCCCCTATACTTCCAGCTGTTGTGAAGAGTGAGTTGAAAGACCTTCTGGCCTTGTCCCCTGTTCTCCTGTCTGACTTTGAAAAGGCGTTTGCCAAGCGTTTTGGACGATCGTTCCAGTACATGCAGTACGGATTCCTCTCTATGTTTGAAGTGCTCAATGCAGCTTCGGATGTCATTTCTGTAGAGCAGACCAGAGCGGGTTCTTTGTTGACACTAAAAAAGAGTGTCTCAGAGGAAAAGCAGAGAGGATGGCCAGCAGGTAAGCCCGGCAGCGTTAACAATTGGGTCATACCCACACACTCAAAAATGTGGTCACCCACAAGTACAATGGCAGTTGATACATCAGTGTGATAGAGGACATCTCAGAAGGCTCCACCCCAAGATGAAGAGCTACAGGCAGTTAATGGCTGCTGAGAGAGAGAATCCGTCTTCTCCAGGGACAAGCCCTATGATGGGTTTTCTTTTTTTCTTTTTGGAGACAGGGTTTCTCTGTATAGCTCTGGCTGTCTCGGAACTTGCTCTGTAGCCCAGGCTGGCTTCCAGCTCACAGAGATCCGCCTGCCTCTGTCTCCCGAGTGCTGGGATTAAAGAGGTGCACCACCACTGCCAAGCTTGTGGTGGGTTTTCTAATCCCAAGCAGTCAGCCCTATAGATATATATCTACAAGTGAGCAACACCAAACGAACTCAGCAGGCTGTGTTTATATACGTGTGTGTTGTATGTAACAGTAATTGAAGGGGTCACAAACTTGAGAGGGAGACGGGGATACGGGAAGAGTTAGAGGGGAGGGAGAAGTAGAAATGACGTAATAATTGTGGAGCTTGGGAGATGGCTCAGCAGGTAAGAGTATTGACTGCTCTTCCAGAGAGCCGGTATTCAGTACCCCGCACTCACGTGGCAGCTTCCAATTGTCCGTTACTCTAGTTACGGAGGAGCTCACCCCCTTTTCTGGCCTATGTGGGCACCAATCATGCCTGTGTTACACAGACATACATGCAGGCAAAACACCCACACACAGAAAATATTTTCTAAAAAAGATTGTTCTGTGGATGAACCCGTGTTAGAGCAATCCTGGCATATAGGGAAAGGTAATTGAAGGGTCAAACTCCATCCGTTTGTTAAAGTTAAAAACCTGTCTTCCACCAAGTTGAATAATCTTAGGCAAATTAATTAATCTGCATAAGCCTTGGTCTCCAGATCTCCAAAGTATATAATACAATACATGGAATTTGGACTTGTACTCAGGACCTCACATGAGACAAGGTCTGTAGAGAGCCTGGCATTTAGTAAGTAAGTTCTGTGTGGTAGATGAGGCTCAGAGTAATGTAATCATCACTCTAGACCCTAGACAGACTATCCACTGCCCAGGGCAGGGGCCTATCTCAGAGAATTTTATGCCTGTTTCACTGACCTTTTTCTCCAGAGTCTGCATTTAGATCAGGGTGAGTGCGTCATGAGAGTGTGTCATGAATTTACAAACAATGTTTAAACTGATGGGTAATGTAGTTCACTCTGCCTGTCCTGGAACTGTGTGGTGGTTGGGGGTATGTGCCCCAACCTTACCAGTGTACTTCAGGGGCTCAGACTTAGGAAGACTCAGTTGTGTACTCAGTGGTAGGGCTCTTGCCTAGCATGTATAAGGCCCTGGGTTTGTTCTTCAGCACTGGAAGAGGAAAACAGACAAAAAAACCCCATATTATGTAAAGCAGTTTGCACGTGTTTCCTGAACAGTAGAAGTAGATATTCCTTCCCAGTGATTGACTTGTTCACATTTCCCATCCATGGCTCATCTCCCATATCTTCAGATATCTCAGGTGTAATTGGTATATTTGATCTTGGGGTAAAGAAAGCACCAGGCTGTGCTGATTTTCAGGGATACATGTGTACTACAGAATACATTTCCCGATATTGATGAGAACTTTTATTTTAGGACCATGTCTTACCTTGTAGCATTTCCTCCTCCCTTTCCTTAGAACGTGGTCACCCATCGTGAGAAGCATATTTCTATGCAAACTTTTTAGTTGGACACTGTTTGCTCTCAACATTGTTGGGAGAATTTAAAAATAAAAATAATGAAGAGATGTGCTTTTTCTTGAATTCTGGGACTTAATATTAGAAGAGTATTATATTTCCTCAAACTCATCTATAGTATCTAGTGAAATTCTAATCAAAATCATGAGACTTATTTTTGATAAAAAAATTAATCAGATTTACATATAATTAAATGTATATGGAAATGTAAAAACAAAATATAGAATAGCCAAAACAATTGTAAACAAGAACAAAAGTGTAGGACTCAATTTTATAATTTCAAGATACTATAAAGTGATAGTGACCAAGGAGCACCAGGTAACGAGATACTTCAATGTGGAAAGCATGCCTGTCCAATAAACAGCACCACAATAACCGTTAAGTTTTCAAGGTTTTACCTATAAAATGCTACTTCTCAATTATATTCAGGTGACCTTATATGGAGTTTTAGAGAGCAACAATCTTTTCGGGAACATAGTTTTTAGTATTTTTTTAATAAATGACTAATCACTTACATAGTATGTTTTATTGAATATATACACTCTTCCTTATTTTTTTTTCTAAGTTGAGGGCTCTTAGCTCACAGTAGTCTTTTTCTATAAAATCTCTGGGAAAATTGCTAGTCACTTTTTTGTTTTTTCTTCTTTCTTCACAAAAGGTAAAATTTTTACCCAGCCATTTAGAATGAAACAACAGGGCTGCTATTCTACTGGATTCCCAGTAACAAAGACACGCTTTTCACAACCCACTTCAAATATGGAACCACCCAAGCAAGTACTGAACATGGAGAAGATGCCCACATTTAATACAGTGGAGATTTCAAGGCTGAACCACACTGAAAAATTAAACCAGGTAAGGTGCTGGAACTCAGGGAGAGAGAGATGCCAAAAATAGGCTTTTGAGCTCAGTGGGTCATCACTTAGACCTGATGGGAAAGTTGACAAAACCTGGAGCTGGAGAGGTGGTGCAGTCATCGAAAGCACCGGCTGCTCTTACAGAGGACCCAGGTTCAATTCCCAGCACGTGGTGGATCATAACCCTCTAACTCCAGCTACAGGGAATCTGATGTCCCCTTCTGGCCTCTGCAGGTACCAGACCAGGCCACAGACATGCATGCAAGCATTCACCTATACACATACAATAATAAAAATGAAAGGTTGAAGCCAGCCATTCATTGATAAACTCTCCTGTGGTTACAGATTAGGAAAAGGTGAGAGGGTTTTATCAGCTACATTGTTTCTGGGAGGTGTTGGCAAACACCTCCATGGCTGCACCTCCAGTTCCAGCTTCTGTTTAGTATACTGTCATTGGACTTCATGCTGGAGAATATATCTAATATTCATGTTATGTATCTTTTTATGTACATAGTTGCTATTTGTATATTGTCTTTGAAATGTCAGAGTCATTTGCTCATTTTACAAGATTGGGTTGTCATTTTATTGAAATGGGAGAATTTATATATTCTGAGTATAAGTATTTTTGTTGTTGTTGTTTTTTGGTTTTTCGAGACAGGGTTTCTCTGTGTAGCTTTGGAGCCTGATCTGTATACCAGGCTGGCCTCAAACTCAGAGATCCTCTTGCCTCTGCCTCCCAAGTACTGGAATTAAAGGCGTGCGCCACCACTGCCTGTCAAGTATAAGTCTTTTAACATGAATATGTAATGCAAACATTTTCTCCTGCTCTAGGGTTTGCTTCTTTAAATTCTTTTTTATATTTATTTATTCTGTGTGTATGAGTGTTTTGCCTGTATGTGCACAATGTGCGTGCCTGGTGGCCGTGGAGGCCAGAAGAGGCTGTCAGATTCCATGGAATTAGAGTTACAGATGGTTGTGAGCCAGCAGGTGGGTGCTGGGAATTGAACCTGGGTCTTCTGTAAGAGCCAGTATCTTAACCACTGAACCTTCTCTCCAGCCCCACTCTTCCTTTTCCTAATCTTGTCTTTTGTAAATTGAAGTCTTGGATTCTGGTGATGTGATTGTTTCCAGAGTTTTCTCATATGGTTCTTGTTCACCTAATAGATCTTTGCTGAGTGAAAATAACAAGAAATTCTTCTACATTTTTTTTCTAGAATTTTTGAGATTTACATTATATATATATTTGGGTCTACTACCAATTTCAAATCAATCTTTGTATAATATGCCAGCTGTGAAGTTTCCTGGATAAGGACAGCCAGTTATGGTGGTGCTGTTTGTTGGACAGGCGTCTTTCCACACTGAAGTCCCTCGTTACCTGGTGCTCCTTGGTCACTGTCACTTTATAGTATCTTGAAATTATAAAATTGCGTCTGACAGTTTTGTTCTTGTTTACAATTGTTTTGGCTATTCTACATTTTTACACTGTATATATTGTATATAAATCTGATTAAATTTTTATCAAAAATAAGTCTCATGATTTTGATTAGAATTTCACTGGATACTACAGATGAGTTTGAGGAAATATAATAGTCTTCTAATATTAAGTCCCAGAATTCAAGAAAACAGCACATCTCTTCATTATTTTTATTTTTAAATTATCACAACAATGTATACTAGTTTTTAATGTATATGGCTTGTATGCATTTTATTAAACTTACTCTTTATACCTCTCATTTTTATTGTATTAAAAATGATATTTTCAGATTAATCATTGCTCATACATAAGCTGTGTCTTAGAACCTTGAGTTGAGGTACTTAATAAGCTTGGTTTGACTATTCCCATAATTCTGCTGACTGTTTTGTAGGGGTGAGGTTTTTCTCAAAGTTCACAGTGCCATCTGGTTGAAAAGACAGTTCTACCTTATTTTTATTTTCATATGTATTGGTGTTCTGCCTGCACGTGTGTCTGTGCATCATGTGTACACCTGTTGCCTTCAGAGGCCAGAAGAAGGTGTCTGATCTCCTAGAAAGGTACAGACAGTTGTGACCTGCCATGTGCCATGTGGGTACTGGGAATTGAACCCTGGGAAAGAAGCCAGTGAGCTAGTGTTCGTTCTCTCTCTCTCTCTCTCTCTCTCTCTCTCTCTCTCTCTCTCTCTGTCTCTCTCATTTTTCAAGATGGAGTTTCTCTGTGTAACCCTGGCTGTCCTGGAACTTGCTGTGTAGACCAGTCTGGCCTTGAACTCAGAGATCCATTCGCCTCTGCCCCCCAGTGCTGGGATTAAGGTCATGCACCACACTGCCAGTGCTCCTAACCACTGAGCCATCTCTCTGCCCCAGTTTTGTTCTTTTCAGTATGTCTGCCCTCTCTCCCCTCACACTGGGGCTGGGCTCCCTACTGTGAAGAGAAATGGTCGGAGTGGGAATTGCGTGCGTGTGTTAAGTATGTGTTCATGTGGGTGTGTGGAGATCTGAGGGTGATGATGGGATCTTACTCACTCACTGTCTGCTTCTCAAATATTCACCCGCCCTCCTTTCCACCTGTGCTCTTAGGAGAGACCTGTGCTTCCAAATTCCCAGAAACATTAGATGGTATCTCTGCCACTGCCGCACATGCACAGCCCTTCCTATCATTTCCTTCATCCTCCGCTTATATTACGTAAAGAGGCTTTCCTCCACTGCTCTTTAGAGGGCCACTCACACTACTCACTCCCTGACTCAACACTCCTTCCTACCTTTCAGAACTTCTAACAGCCCTGCCTTCCAGGTATTAGGCAGTCACTCAGTATTTAATAAATACTAAGTACCTTTGAAAATGAATGGCAAGCATCCTTTCTGGACAAGAGTATGCGATTAACTAAAGACTGTTGAATCTGTAATAGATAATGCTGTCTATCTTGGAATATTCCTCAATGTCTAGTTTCACACAAATTCTATTTGCATATTTTACATACTATAAAATGTCTCAATGATACTTAAAATGTTTATTATTTAACTATGTGTATGCATATGTGTCTATGTGTGAGTATATTCATGTGAATGCAGATGCCCACAAAGGTCAAAGTCTGGGAACTGAACTCGGGTCCTCTACGAGAGCAGTAAGTGCTCTTAACCACTGAGCCATCTCTGTGGCCTTCAGTGCCATGTTTTAGAAACAGGATTTGACCCATTTGTTGAAATACATTTCCTTTTACAGATTGCTTACATTTATCTTTGACTTTTTCATGATTTGACTTTTTCTTTTACTCATAGTTGGAGAACACATTCAAATCAGTTATTGCCCAGATTGGACCTGGTGGGACTATTGATCCAGACCTAAAACATAAGATAAAATTTGTAAGTATTTTCCATTTCTGGGAAACAAAAATAATTGGTTTTCATGTGTGGTTGAATTTGTCTACAATGGTTATTATTTTTGTATTTATACCTTATCTTTTCTAAAATCTTGATATATATATACACACACATATATACTAATTTTTAAATCAGAAAAAGCAATCAATAAAATTGTACTGGAAATTTTCATGTGAAATTGTTTGGAAAATGGTTCTTCCGTGAGTGTTCTTCTCGCTCCTTTCCGTCCATTCTCCAACACATTGTTGACAAACGTTCAGGGTCTTCCTAACCCAGTGCTCTCTCCTGACTATGTAACGTTATTACAAACAGGTTGTCCAGCCCAGTGTGTCTGTGTTCCATGTTCCAACTAGGAGGACCTGGGAGGAATTAAATCTGAGTCGCTTTGGACCTTGGCTATTTAGAAAAATTCTGCATTTGAAGTCCATGAACATTTATGTAGCATAGGTTGCCATCAGAGGCACCGACATTTGATTTGTTGAAGATAAAAATTACTACATTACTCTCTAAAAGATTTGAAGAAAAGGACACTTCCGCAGACAGCTTTACTTTCAGCCACATTTTAAATGATAAGTTTTACATTAGCTACCCTTTTCTGTCCTTAGTACTGATTTATACTTTCATATGATTGACCGTTTCATTGTTTTGCATTATTAGTATATGGAAACCTGTTGGTTGTTAGGAATGGGGCCCGGGGGTTTAGTCTGCCTTGAGGATTTTGGTCCTGATCTGTGTAAGCAAAATGCCATTATAGCTCCCACCGTCTTACATTACCTCACCGCACTTACTGCCGCTTCGGTGGGAGATAGGTAAAAACCGACACACGCAGGCATCTTCTCGTTGTTGTTTTTGAAACCTCAACAAATGTCTAACAATTGTTTGTTCAAAGATGTTCACGATTAATACAACACCAAAAAAAAAAAAAAGAAGAAGAAAAGTATTCATTGATAAAGGATTCATTCAACTAAGGATTATCATGTGGCTCTTAAGAAAGTTTATTCATGTTGCTGTTGCTTTCCAAGGCAATGTGCCCAGCACACACTACTGTACTTCAGACAGGGTTTAGAGCGCCATGGTTGGCATTGTCCTTTCATGGAAAAGGATGAGTAATGGAGCATGGATGTGTGTCTTTCTGAAAGGTGGTTCTGAAATGCAGTGATTGCCTCTTGGTCACAAGATTTAAAGGGATATTTACTTTATATTTTCCTTTGATGTGTGAATTAGAATTTTATATATACTATATCTAGAAGATTTAGGAAGGCACAAAGTTTTTTTATACTGTGTTGAAATTAAAGCAAGTCCACTTCTAAGGACTTGTCCTAAAAATTATGTAAATGTGCAAAATGAAATATTTATGATGGTAATGTTTTTTTGAAATGAAAACCAATCTTAATATTGTATCTCTTAATGTTCAATTTTATCTGTGTTTTTTCTGTTGATTAGGTTGTATCTAAGTTTCCACAAGGTTTGTTTATTTCTAAACTGCTTGGAGAGTTTGAGGTAAGAGTTTTCTTCTCACCAGCCTGCTCTTTGTATTGCTTCATTTTCTTATGATAGACAGATTCTGCTATTACTGCTGGATCCTCTAAGTCTGTGCCTTTAACACTTAAATCACCTGTTTTGTGTTTTAGTGGCTTTAAAAAATTATAATAGTTAAGGATATGGCCAGTAACAAGTATTTGGTTATGGATAGGAAGAATACTTACTGTTATAACATCATTGAAATAATGATTAACATATTTTTGAAGTGTGACAGTACCAAGAAGAGATGCATAAAAACAGAACACCCCACATACAGTCTTGTTTTTATATCCAGTAATAATATCAAGAATGAAGGCACTATAAAGATGTTTCAGATAATAAAAAAAATGGAGAAGTGTAAATAGACCTGTACTGTAAAAAAAGACAAATAATATACTTTAGGGTAAATGAAATGATGCCAGATTAGAACTTGAGTCTTCAAGGGGGTTGAAGAACAAAGGAGTAAAGTGAACATGTAAATGGGTCTAAAAGACTGCTCTCTTGTACCAATTAAAACATTACTGTTTAAATAAAAAATGATCTCTAGCTGGGTTTAAAACATGAGATGATGTAATATATAGGAAAACGTTAGCATAAATCAGTGGACTGAGGTTCTGGAAAAGAAGGGGTGTGGGAGTAGAACTCTATTAGCTTCTTTATTGCTCCTTGTTGGGAGCCAGGAAAGCAGAAAGTATGCCAAAAGAATTAGAATAAAATACATCTGACGTGTCAGTGAATTGACTCAGCTAATTGTAAAGTACACCTAAGCTGTGTTTCATATAATAACAACATGGAATTACCTTTGTAGTAACTGAAAAAGCAAGGTGCATAACTTATATAATCTTATATCAAAGCACTTAAGTTTTGACAATTCTGGAAAGTTATACAGAAAATGGCAATAATAGTTATTTCTAGGGAAATGATTGCTAGGTGACTGAGGGGCGTTTACCCACCAACCCCACAGTTCCCCAGAGTTTTCTTGAGTGAGAGCAGCAGGAAATATTAGATAGAAGGATTTAGATTTTGGAGATAAACAGATAGAAAATACAGGATAGCCTCGAGAGGGCCTGGAACCTTTTCCAACGGGCCCCGACTGTCTCTGCCCCAGGGTTTTTATAGAGACGCCAAGGGGGGGAGCAAATGACCCCTCCCCCAGCACAGCCAAGTGCAGACCATCTCAGACACCTGCACTCAGGTCCATGGTCCGATCATCCTCTCTATGCAGACCTGCTGGGTAAAGCCACGAGGAACCTGAAAATGGGCTCCCACAGGTGACTGAAGCATTTGGGGATGAGCAGAGACTTGTTTTTTTATGAGTGAATTTTTTATTTGTGAGAATTTTCATCATAAATTTCTTCTTTAAAATTGTTTATTCCTTATCATGAGTGTAATTTAAAAAATTGTTTATTCTTTCACCACTCCCTATATATAACTTTGATTAGCCACATCATCAGTTTTATCCCCTTCTCCCTCCTGAGACTTGTTTTTGCAGAATATTTGCTTGGACCTTTTGAATATATTATGAAAAATTACTAATTTGGGGGTTGGAGAGATAGCTCAGAGGACCTGAGTTCCTTCCCAGCCCCCATGTCAGGTGGCTCCTAACTGCCCATAACTGCAGCTCCAGAGGATCCAACACCTCTGGCTCCTCAGGGCACTGGCACTTGTACCCACATGAGATACAATTTTAAAAAATTAAATCTAAAAAACAAAGCGGTTACTTATTTATATTTTTAATACTCCCCACCCTAGCTTTATGTTCAGTTATGATTTAACAGTAAAACACAATTATTTGAGAAACTGATAAACATAAAAGGAAAAGAAGTTTTAATATGTAACGTGAAGAAATAGATACTAATTCTAATTTGCCACCACCCCCGCCCCGCCCCGCCCATTTTTCCTTTGGTTTGCTGATGGCTATAAAAGTGACCTTCTAAATGATCTGACTGATGTGAGACTCCTAATTCCCCAAGTGTTCTGTGGGAGAAGTCATAAAGAATTGTCACATCAGAGCGTCATGGGACAAGGTCTGTTCCACAGCTGTGCTACCCTGGGAGGGGCCAGTCTTTAGGGTTGGCACCCAAAGGCATGTAGTTAGAAGCAAGCCTTCACTTCCTTAAGGCCTAGGCAGGGGAGAGTAACTGTAATTAGCTCAATTGTTTTATGTTGGCTCAAGAGATGAAAACTTGGTATTAAGAACAGCACAGGGGCTGGAGAGATGGCTCAGAGGTTAAGAGCACTGCTTGCTCTTCCAGAGGTCCTGAGTTCAATTCCCAGCAACCACATGGTGGCTCACAACCATCTGTAATGGGATCTGGTGCCCTCTTCTGGCTTGCAGTCATACATGCAGACAGAACATTGTATATAGTGTTCTGCCTGCATGTATACCTGTAGGCCAGAAGAGGGCACCAGATCTCATTATAGATGGCTGTGAGCCACCATGTGGTTGCTGGGAACTGAACTCAGGTCCTCTGGAAGAGCAGCCAGTGCTCCCAACCTCTGAGCCATCTCTCCAGCCCCAGACAGAACATTGTATACATAATAAATAAATAAATCTTTAAAAAAAAAAAGAACAGCACAGATGTATGTGCATATGTGTGTACATGTTTTTATATGTTCTCACCTGTATGCCTGTGTATGTGGCAATTAGAGGTCAACCTTGAGTGTTGTTCCTCAGGAGCTGTCTCTCCACCTTGTGTCTTGAGAAAGAATCTCTCTCTGGGACCTGGGGTTCAGTGGTTAGGTTAGATTGGCCACGTGTGAAACAGGCTTGTATCCATGAGTTCACTGAACCTAAAGTGTCTAGGTTGACAAAATCCCAACTAAAGCCTTGTCTAACATATATTCAGAGTTTTTATGCTTTTCTGTTTTTTTTTTTTTTTTTATGACAGCTAATTTTTAAGGAGCAACTTTCACCAAAACAGTTAGGGTTCTTAAATGTGACAGAACTTGTTGGAGCTCTTAGTGACATTCTCCGTGTTGAGTTCAGTGAAGAGAAGCAGGACTTGCTAGTGTTTGATGCTGATCTGAAGCCAGTACCACATGGTGAGTTACATTTGTATACTACAAACCTCCTTCCTAATTGTGCTTTTGAGGACATAGAAGAAGAAAGCATTAACAGTCATCATTGGAATCACATGACCCAAACACCTCATGTTAGCCATGAAATGTTTGAATAGTGACCTCCTCCTTAGTGATGTTGTAGTAACGTTAACCTGTGTTATTGCCTTAAAAAATGGAATTTTCACAATTTAACTTGTTATTTATTTTTTGAGTGTTTGAAACAGGTTTTTACTAGGTAGCCCAGGCTGGCCTGGAACTCACCATGTAACCCCAACTGGTCTTAAACATGAAAATCCTCCTGCCTCAGCCTCCTGAGTGCTGAGATTACAGGCATGAGCCACCACGTCCAGCAATTTCTTTTCTTTTTTAAAAATTATTTTTATTTTATGTGCATGGGTGTTTTGTCTGCATGTGTGTCTGTGTACAACATGTATGAGCAGTGCCTGGGGAGGCCAGAAGAGGATCAGAACCCCAGGACTGGAAGTACAGACAGTGATGAACTGCCATGTAGGTGCTGGGAATCGAACCACGGTCCTCCGGAAGATCAGTCAGTGCCCTTAACCACTGAGCATCTCTCCCGCCTATATTTTCTTTATTGTCCAGTTATTAGTAATTCTGAAGGAATAAGTCTGAAATGGTTGGTTGGTAAGTAATGCTTATCAGGCTGTGCAGCCAAAGCTTCTTAGACATGGACAGAGTGTATGAAGTGTGTATGAGGAACACTACATTTCTATCTTTACAGTAAACTCCAGTTTTCCTAAACATGTCCTATTTTTCTATTTCTGTGTTTACTTTAGGAAACCACATTGGATCTAGGGCATTGTATTTGTCTTTCTGTTTTTAAGCTCTGTTTGTTTTTCTTGTAGAATTTTTATTGAGATAACTTTCTGTGATCATGTAGATAGAGCCCGTGTGTCCTTATGTCATTTCCTCAGTGGTGACATACTGCAGTGGTGTGAACGATAGGGTACTTTTATAAGATGTGTGTGGGGAGTGCGTGTGTGGGGGTGGACTTGGAAGCTGGAGTACAGCCCCAGGTGTGTCCCTCAGGTACCGCCCACCTCTTATTTATTTATTTATTTATTTATTTATTTATTTATTTATTTTTGAAGTTACTAGTTGGCCAGGAAGACCCAGGAATGCCCTGGCCCTGCTTCTCCAGCACTGGGATTACAAGCATGCACACCCCATGCCTGGCTTTTTTTTTTTTTTTAAATGTGGATTCTCGGGGGTGGGAGGTGGAGGAGGTTGTCAACTGAGATCCTTGTGTCTGCAAGACAAGATTTCACCAACAGCTTTTTCCCTTCCCAGTCTATTTTATAAGTTTTTGAAAGAGGTTATGATGGACAACTGCCTTTCCATATTCCGTCGTGGATTTACTGCCAAGATAAGAGCAACCAGCTTGCACCTTAAGGACATCTTGTTCAGGTCATTGTTATGGTTCATGGGTGTCACAGCTGGATAGGAGTACCCATGATTGTTTGCCTCCCTTGGCAGCTTAAAACCCCAGTGCTGGGTCAGGGTAGCCAGAGGAATGACCCGAAACAGTACAGGCTGTTGCCTTTGGTTGCCTCAGAGCCGGAAGACAAGTCCCTGTTGTTGAAGACACCACGTACTCTGAAGACAGGACTTGGAAGATTTGAGCTAGAGCTGATCTGAAGTCATAGACTTTTTTTTAATCACAAAAGCTCTTTAAACCAAATAACAGAGATAGTTAATGCTTATAGCTTCAGTGAGTGTATTTCTATACTATATACTTAATTATGACAGTTTCCTTATATAATGCAGTATTATATAAATACTGTCTTTGCCTTTTATGTGTAATATATTGTTTTCCATATTGGTATGTTTTTACCTTTGTACCATTTTTATATGTTTATTTAATTTAACCTATGTCCTGTTGGTGGACATTTAGATGGTTTCCATTTTTACCATTATAAAAGCATCGTGACTAGTAGTTTTAGCTTTTTTTTTTTTTGGTTTTTCGAGACAGGGTTTCTCTGTGTAGCTTTGCGCCTTTCCTGGAGCTCACTTGGTAGCCCAGGCTGGCCTCGAACTCACAGAGATCCACCTGCCTCTGCCTCCCGAGTGCTGGGATTAAAGGCGTGCGCCACCAATGCCCGGCAGTTTTAGCTTTTTATTATTTATTTTTCTGTCCAGGGGCTGAAACTCAGGCCCTCATTCATCCTAGGCAAGCGTCTAGCCACTGAACAACATCCTCAGCCCTGTGATAAATATTTTTGTACCTTGTGAGTTTGTTTCTATTGGACCCACTGTAGGCATAGATCTGAGGCGTCCTGGAGTGTGCCAGTCTCAGGTACTCATCTATGCATAAATTTCAACAAAATAGGTGGTGGTTGAGGAATTCTCTAAGAATTCAGGCATAATATTAAATATATATATATAGTCAGTCAGTGGTGGCACATACCTTTAATCCCAGCACTCAGAAGGTAGAGACAGGGAGATCTATTGAGTTCAAGGCCAGCCTGGTCTACAGAGTAAGTTAGTTCCAGGACAGCTAGGACTACACAGAGAAACCCTGTCAAACAAACAAACAAACAAACAAACAAACAAACAAATGAAAGTCTGTACACTGTCAGCTGCTCACTGCTTAGTTTGAAGGAGAAACTGGAAATCAGGATGTTGAGAAAGTCGCTCACCAGGGTTTAACAGCTCCTGTTTTCCCAGTGTGAGACTGTTAGGGCTTGTTTCTGTTCTAGAACAACTTCCCTTGTGTTCGTCCCTCCATCTGAACGGTCTGCAAGGACAAGTTAACATTGCTTAGTGACTCCCCAGTGCCCAGCTCGTGGGGCTGCTTAGTGGCAGTGGTTCCAGCCGTGGCACACAGCGGGCACTCTGGCTCTTTCAGGTGGAGCACTTTCATCAGTCAGAAATTCGTGTTTAGTTCAACCAGACAAGAAAACAGAAACCAGCGCCTGGGCCTCCAGTCCCTCCAGGAATCCGCTGTCTGCTGTAGCAGTTAAGAAGACTACATGGGATTGTCCTTTGAAGAACCACAAGGAACCAGAACAGAGAATCTACAAGAAGCCTAACCTTGTAGTAAAGCCTTTACAGCTGGTGAGTGAGGTTGTAGGACTTCACCAAATAACTGAATGAATGTTGCTTTAAACCAAAATGCTCTTTAGGAAAACATATTTCTAGGAACATCGTTCCTTGGAAGAGGCCAGTTCTTTGGTCCAGCACCACTTTATGGAGCATTTCCTCTCGTTTTCAGTTTTTCATTTCCCACACACCTAATTGTAAAGTTTTTCAGATGGTTGAGATTTAAATTCTTTCCTGATGGCACTGTTGATTTCTCTATTCCTGAGCCTCAGGGTGGAGGCTTGCAATCCTCAGGGCTTTAGGAGTCCAGGAGCCCTGCTCTGGCTCCGCCTCAGCAGTGGCCACAGATGCCTTTGTACCCATTCTCACCTGGTTCGTTTAATTTTTCTCCTCACTGACATCCTCACACATCTCTTTTGTATTTTCATTTCCTGCTTCTGACTTTGTTGTTACTAAGGAATTAATTCTTTGTCCCCAGTATAGCTGGCTCTTCAGTGGAATGAGCAGTTGAGAACCCTGCTGTATTTTCTTCAGGACAACAGGAAGACCTAGAGAAATAGCATATTTTAGAATGCGAGTGCTTGCAGACACTTTTGATAGGAGTACTAGTCTGAATTTGATCCATTCCTTAAAGATAACTTTGCCTACTGGTAGGCTTAGGTAGGATGGGAACCCACCTTACTCCAGCCTGAATATTTGAGATGTCATGTTGCCCATTTTGTTGAGGACGGTTATTAACACTCTAACTTTTTGCTCAGTATTTTTATAATGTAGTACTTGAAGAATGTTGTAAAATGTGTGACTGTGAGCTCTGTTCTAAGCGTTCTGAATCATAATCCTGGCTTGAGACCAAGAATCTGGATTTTTATAATTTCCCAGATGATTGTGGTAAGAATGATTCGTGAAATAGAGTTTGGGAGATACTGTCACCAGATTTGAAATGTCCCTTACAGGTTTTTTGTGATTTCTCTCTCTCCCTGCCTCCCCTGTAGCAAGTAGAGACAAACAAGCCCCAGTTCAGCTTGGCGGTGGCAAACCATGATATCCCGCCAGATGCTGTCCGTGCAAAGAAGTTGTGCAGACTTCCCCCACTGGACACCAGTACCCTTGTGGGGGTCTTTGTGGAATATATAATCTCTCCTAGCCAGTTCTACATCCGGATCTACAGCAGAGACTCGTCAGAGTTGCTTGAAGATATGATGATTGAAATGCGGTAGGAGCCTCAGGCTTTGTGTTCTCATTTGTCTTCATTAGTAACTGTCAGACATTTTGGTCTCAGGACTCCTAAAGTAATGAAACACTTCTGCTTGCTGATGCTTTTATCATATAGAAACTTAAACTGAGAAAATTAAAACATTAGTTTAAAAAACCCATGTGTGGTACTGTAAGTAACATTTTATGAAAAAAAAAACTTTTTCTAATCCAAGCATGTACAATAGCCCTTCATACACATATACAGTGTATATTCCAAATCCCTCTGTGGATGCTGAAACTATGGGTTATACCAAACTCTCTCTCTCTATGTATGTGTATACTGTTTTTTCACATACACACTTACCTTTGCTAAAATTAACTTGTAAATTAGATACAGTAAGAGAGTCACAAAACTAACTGTAAAATAGAGCAATGATATCCGTATTCTGTGGTAGAAGCTGGGCTGGTAACCGACGTGGTAGGTAATTCATGTAGCTCAGAGGCACTCCCAAAAGAGTGATTTGTACCCTGGGCTGGAGAGAGGAAGAGGAATATTTCATCATGCCACTCAGTACAGCATGCACTTTTGAGTTTATGAATTACTATTTCTTGAACTTTTCATTGAATAGTTTTGTGCTGTGGTTGATCATAGGTAACTGAAACCATGGTAAGTGAAAACTATGGATAATGGAGGAACTTAAGTCCTCTGGCCTTATAAACACATAAATAATAAATGAATGTTTTAATAGTCTTTTTGGAAAATTGTCTTTTGATAATGTCAAAACTTTACAAATTCTTCATAAAATTAGTTGCAATTTAAAATTTGAATTTTTCATATGCTCTTAATTTAAAATTGATTGGTCTACTTGAGCTCTTTGAAAAGATCCAGAACGAACTATTTAATTTTGGCCCCAATACAAAATTAAAATACAGGGCCCTTTGTTTAGAAATCACTAAGAATTTCAAGATAGTAATTGTGGAACATTTAGGCAAGCTTGGGGCTCCTCTAAACATGAAAGCAGCCCTGAGTGACTTGTACCTACGTATAATTTTATAATGTCATGTTTGGGCCCTTAGTGAAATGCTGCTTTACCAAATTATGCAGCTTGTCCAAATGCAGATGTGTTTCATTCCATGATATTGAAAAGAAAAGGAGTTGTGGGGGTTGAGTGAATTCAGTCTCTGTGAAGCCGACTGTCTCTTTATTACCACCGATACGGTCAGAACAGCATTAACTTTCAGAGTTTGTTGCTTGTGGTGGTGAATGGAGCACTTCCAAGTCCTAACTCCTGCTTGAAGGCTTGAATTCTATCATTGACAATATACAGTCTTAGTAGTTCTTCTTGAAGTGAAGTTTGGGGAGATGTGTTTCAAATACTCACCTCTGAACTGCAGTGTTAGTGTTAGGGGCCTGGGGTCACTAAGAGATCCGCCAGTCTGACCACAAATACATTTTAGCAAAGAGGCTTTATTCAGATACTGGTGCTGGATACTCACGACTCCAGGACTGCTCCCCAGAGCACAGTCGAGATGCATCTCCCAGTTCCATTAGTCAGGAGTTTATAAAGGCAAAACTCACAGGGCTATGGACTTCCTATCTTCATGCAATCAAGGAAAAGAACACATAACTGATGTGCTTCCTGAGTACCTGTAGTCAGGCACACAGTCCACCTATGTGCAGTCGGCAAGCAAGCTTGTTTACAGAAGTGAAACGTGTGGTTTGTTACCTTACATGAACAAGATCAGACAATTACAAGAACAGCCCCAGCATTCCAGGAAGTTATCTGACCTTGGGCAAGCGGAGCTTACAAGTTAGAGGCATTTTTGTTTTATGTTCTCTTAAGCACAGTAATATTAAATTTTAAAACATAATGTTAACCATCATATTAATAGTTCTTTAAGTGCAAATGGTATTACATTAACAATTGACTTGTTACTATTTTTATTTTACCTTTTCCCCCCCCCTACCTCCTGGTGCTAGGATTTAAGGTGTGTGCTACCTTGCTTAGTTACCATTTTTTAAAGGTTATTTTATTATGTGTCTGTGTGGGAGTGTGTGCTTGTGGATATAGGTGACAGTGGAGGTCAGGAGCTAGCAAACACCCTGGAGTTGTAGGTACAAGTGGATGTGAGCTGCCTAATGTGTGTGCTGGGCACAGAACTTGGGTCCTCTGCAAGAGCAGTACACGCTCTTAACCACTGAAGGTTAGTTTAAAATACTATATGTGTGCTTCAGTTTTTTTTTGTTGTTGTTGTTACAGATAATTTAGTTGCACTGCCTTATCAAGTACATTTGAAAAAAAAAAAAAAAAGACAGTTTCTCTGTGTGTAGCCCTGGCTGTCCTAGAATTCTCTTTGTAGACCAGGCTGTCCTCAAACCCAGAGATCTGCCTGCCTCTGCCTTCTGAGTGCTGGGATTAAAGACGTGCGCCGCCACATCTGCTTTTGGCTTCAAGGACATTCTTAAGTGATACTGATTTTGTTGTTGTTGTTGTTCGTTTGTTTTTAATGAAATGTAGGACACTGTCAGTCACAAGTGGCGGCAGTTTTGACACGGCCTTGATTCAGCTAAAGCACCCGGTATTTTACCTGTTGTTTTTATAGCACGAGTGAAAATGTCAAAAGGGCAAGATTTCAGTCATAGCATGAAAACAGCTCGATTGTGTGGAGTTACTGGATACCAGGGCCCCAGGGGTTTGTGACCTGTTCTTTGGTTTTTGTCTACTGAAAAACTCTGGTCTTTATTAATGAAAACTATATAAGATGTGAATAAATTCAGTCACTATAAATTCATGAACAAGAATATCCGACTATGTTGCTTAATATAAATAGTAGTTTATTTTGTATTTACAAAAGCATTCCATGTTTTTATTTTACAGTATTATATATTTATATGATACCCCAAGTTATCTGACATAAGTCACATAATAATCGCTTAGAAATATTATCATGGCTTGAATGATAGCTTAGTAGAGTGCTTGCTTTGTGAACACACGTGAAAATACCAGGCAGGCAGACACCTGTAATCCTAGTGTGGGGAAGCAGAGACAGAAGGTTCGCTGGGGCTCACTGGCCAGCTAGTCAAGTGAGCTCTAGGTCAGTCAGAGACCTTGTCTCAAAGGAGGTGGACGGAATTCCTGACAATGAGACCTGAGGCTATCTCTCTGGCCTCCACATTGCATCTGTCCTGGAACTCTCTGTGTAGACCAGGCTGTCCTCGAACTCAGAGTTCTGCCTGCCTCTGCCTCCTGAGTGCTGGGATTAATGTGCCACCACCTCCGCATTTGTTTTTTAATGTGGGTTCTGGAGATAAAACTTGGGCCTTTATGCTTGTACAGGCAAGCAGTGTACCAACCCACCTATCTCCCCGGCCTGGCTGCCCCTGTTACACTGTAACTGTTCAGTGTCTGGTTCCCGAGGCCCTGGACTGCAAGGATACATATGTAAGACATGGTCCTTGCCTGTGTGAGCACACTAAAGCTGGGGACAGTCAAGGGGTAAGTGGGATAGCGTGGGAAGCGGCAGTTCTGTCTGGGAAAGCTTCATTGCTGATATTTGAGCAAGGCCTCAAAAGCAAGGTTTTGCTGGTTGAGATTGTCAACTTTCATCAACCTATGCAGATCTGTCTGAGGCCTGGGATTTGAGAACCTTAAAGAAGGGGGTAAACAATGGTCTAATGCTGTAGAAATTTTACTTCAGTTTCAGAGTACTTTTATACATGAATGTTACAAAGAAAGCAACAATTCAAGGTTGTTTGAGTTCAGAAAAACATGTAAATAAATGCCAGTAAGTGCATACTAAAAATTAACAGAGCAGCCCTTTCCCAGAACTTCCTCAGGACAGACCAATTTAAACATGGTTGCCTGGTATGTACTATAGACTGTATCTGGGAAAGCAAGAAAGCAAGACAGAAGCCATGTCCAGATTCAGGTCCACTGAGGACGGCACTCGGCATGTCCTCTCACCAGATTGGGTCCTATAGCTGTGTTCTGACATCCAACAAGAATAAACATGTCTTATAAGTTAAATGTAAATGTTTGTCACAGGAGGCACAAAATCACGTCCAAGAACAATCTAGGGAAGTAAAAGGCCTGCTGCCTTTTTCCCTGGAGCCTCTCCCACAGTTCCCCAAGGCATTGTTCACCATGCGTCATCATTCTTCTGACTGTGTTCTGACAGGGATGGACATGGACATATTATGGCACTAAGGTCAACATTAATGAAGGATTAGGTGGTGTGCTTTGGGAACAATAAGGAAGCAGAGTTAGCACTAGTAGTGTTGGGAGGGCACGGCTGGATATGAAATTGGAAGATATAAGAGCTGAATTGTGAGCGCCATGGGAGGGCGTTCTTATAGACAGAAGCCACTGAAACCTTTTTTCTTAAAGATTGGGGGAGGACCTTCTTATAGTTAGGACAGGAAGTGTCCCCAAAAGCTCACGTGTCAAAGGCTTGGTTCTCAGTGCAGTGTTCAGTGATTAGTCAAGTGACTGGATCATGATGGATCTGACCTCATCAATGGATCAATGCATTGATAGCGCCGTAATTTAGAGATGTTACTGGCAAGTGGTTCAAAATAGGAGGTGAGATTTTTCTAAAGTAGGTCACGGGGAACTTGCCTTAGAGGATATAGCTTGTTTCTGACCTGTCTCTCTCTGCTCTTTGCCTACTGGCTGCCATGAGGTAAAAGCTCTGCTTCACCCACCCTCCCTTCCATGTTCCGCTTCACCAGAGAAACGACGTGACCAAAGTTCCCGAAACTGTCCTCAGTTGTTTCCTCTGGGTATTCTGTCACACTGGTGAAACCTGATAGAGACAACAGCTTGTTTTAGAAGGACAACTCCAGTCACAGTGTAGAAAATGAATGAGGTGAAGAAAAGGTCAGGAAATGGACAAACTGGAGAGAACTTAGGAACGTCAGACTTTAGTCAGTAAGAAAGGGACTAGAAAGAATAGTGGAGAGAGTGTGAACTACTCTCAGTGTGAAGGCTGTTAGCGCAGAGGTTGAGGAGGTGTAAGCTGGGGTGAGAGAAACTCCACACTCCACTCACTGCCTCCGAGGTGAGGAGCAGACAGTAGGCACTGAAGACTTGACAGTCTTGGATTGTGTTTAGCCGTGGCCGCCTGTCTCTCCCTCAAGTCCCAACAGAAGCATGCTTGTGAGCGTGGATGCTCCATGGTGTTAAGGACATCGATGTTTTCTCTTGTTCCAGATGGTGTGTTGACCCCTTTGGATGTAGTTAGCCACACGTCTGCCAGGGTCCCCTTCAGAGCTAATGGGAGGGAGAAATATCGTTGCTTTGAAAGACAGGACTTGAAGTTTTCACATTCTAAGTTTTTGAAAATTGTGATAAAGTATACAGTGATTTTTCATCTTTGTTTACTTTTTCAGATATCCTATTAGCTAGAACTTTCTATTCAAATGGCCATACTTAGATCCTGGGAAGTCTATATGGCTAGTTAAAATAAGGGTATCTTATTACTAAGGGGAGAAGGGAGGAGAAGGGGTCTGGAGAGAGGACATTTAGCATGGCTCCCAGATAGTTGAAAATACAAGCTTCCTCTTCTTCCTCTTCTTCCTCCTCTTCCTCCTCTTCTTCTTCTTATTATTATTTTGGTTTTTCGAGACAGGGTTTCTCTGTGTAGCTTTGCACCTTTCCTGGATCTTGCTCTGTAGACCAGGCTGGCCTCGAACTCACAGAGATCAGCCTGGCTCTGCCTCCCGAGTGCTGGGATCAAAGGCGTGCGCCACCACCGCGGTCAGGAATCGGTCTTCTAGGGAGAGTTTATCCATAGTGAAGTGAGATGTGAAAATGGATGTCATACAGAAAGAATGATAGTGTGTACTGCGTCTGAAGTCTCCCTCCTAAAACCTCCACAAATTTTAGCTAAGATCTTACTGTTGTCTCCAGTGCTTTTCTTTATAAAAAGAATGTTTTTAACTGAAATAGAATTATATCACTTTCCCTCCCTTTCCTCCCTCCAGCCCCTCCCTAAAGCCCCTCCCATCCACCCACTCCCCATTTTCAAGTTGATAGCCTCTTTTTCTTTGATTTTTATTGTACGTATATGTAACACACACACACACACACACACACACACACACACACACACACACACACACGAAAAAACTTGGTTTATATGTATATTGTTTTAGGGCTGACCACTCTGCATTGGATAACCAATACTGGGGCTCATTTCCTAGGAGAGACCAATTCTCCTTCTCCCAGCAGTCACTGGTTGCCTGCAGTTCTTTGTTTAGGGGTGAGACCCCACGAAATTTCCCCTTCCACTGCTGTTGTTCTGGTCTTGTTTGTGTGGCTAACTCTAGGTGAGACTGTCGCAGCACATTTCCTGGGATTCTGGCTCTTACAGTCCTTTGTTCCTCTTCCAAGATCTTCCCGAACCATAAATGCAGGAAAGTATCCATTTTAGGAAATTCTCTGGAATGATGTTGGATTACATTCTCTTCAGAGAATATAAGATAACAAGATAAGTGTGTAATTTTCATACTTGGAAGGAGTTTGTTGATGAAAGGATTTTGATAAAGGAATTGACATTAATAGACATTAACAAATCAGAGAAAATTAAATTTTTTCTTTGCTTGTTGCTAAGACTTTCTTGTTCTTGATACATCAGTAAAAATTATCTTTTTTTTTCCCTCTTACTCTATGGGTTTTCCTGTATTATGGAATTCTACAGGCGCTGTTATTCTAACCAGCTGGTTTCTGATCGGTACATCATGCCAGAATATTTTATTCAACCAGGACATCTCTGTTGTGTAAGGATTTCTGAGGACAAGTGGTGGTACCGGGTTATTATCCACCGAATCCTCGGGAAAAAGGAAGTTGAAGTGTTCTACCCAGACTTTGGAAATATTGGAACTGTTCAGAAGTCCTCGCTGCGATTCCTCAAGTGAGTTGAATTCAGCAAGAATGCTGGAAAAATGAAACTTTGAATCATGGAACTTTGGAGCTGGGATCTTTTCTTTCTCTTGCCAATTTCCATCCATTCTTTACATCTTATCATAGAGCATAGTTCACAAATGATCATTTAATGTATTTTGTTTGTTTGTTTTTTTTGAGACAGGGATTCTCTGTGTAGTTTTGGTGCTTGTCCTGGAACTCACTCTGTAGACCAGGCTGGCCTCGAACTCACAGAGATCTGTCTGGCCCTGCCTCCCGAGTACTGGAATTAAAAGTGTGCGCCACCACAGCCCGGCCATTTATTGTATTTTTAAAGACTTATTTTTATTGTTTTTAACTGTGTGTACGTGTATGGTTGGGTGCCCACAGGGCCAAAGCTATGGGAGCCACTGGAGCTAGAGTTACAGGTAGTCGTGAGCTGCCTGATGTGGAGCTGGGATCCTCCGCAGAAGCAGCACACACTATTAGTTACTGTCTCTCCAGCCCCTGATCATTCATTTTATGGTTGGACTGTAGTCTGTCTTGTCTTGTGTCACTTGATTATGCATTTGAATGGACCATGAGAATACATTTTGGTCTTTTATTAAGAAAGTAACTCAGGGTCATGCTAAGAGGCATACTTAGATGCCCAGGGGTTGAACAGTTCCGACGGGTGCTTTGATTGACATGGTTCTCTTCAAAAACATGCTGTTTATAATTTGATTATTTAGGGGCTGGAGAGATGGCTCAGAGGTTAAGAGCACTGACTGCTCTTCCAGAGGTCCTGAGTTCAATTCCCAGCAACCACATGGTGGCTCACAACCATCTGTAATGGGATCTGGTGCCCTCTTCTGGCCTGCAGGGATATGTGCAGATGGAACACCGTATACATAATAAATAAATAAATCTTTAAAAAAATTTGATTTTTAAATTACTTTTCAAGTACAAGGCATTAATTTAAAGTGTCATGAATTAATTAAAATGGTATGAATAACAAGACAAGAAATGGATCAGAGACTCGATAAAAGCAGTGTACACATGTGATTCAATAGTCATACCTTTGATTCTGCAGATGCTGCTACACAAAGCTTCCCGCTCAGGCTATACCTTGCTCTCTGGCTTGGGTGAGACCAGCAGAGGTACGTTTACTTGTTTCTCATTGGTCAGCAAAGATTTGGTTCTTACTTTGTACCAGTCACAATTCTGAGTTCTCAGGACACAGAAATAACATTGAATGATTGCGTGTCGTGTGAGAGATAGACGTGTGGGCAGGAGCTGCATCACGTCACATTTGCTGTCATGTGCTGTGTGTAAGAGAACAGCCAAAGGAAATGAGCCTATTTTTGTTTAAACTAATCAAAAAGAGGAGACGTTGCAGGCAGAGGGAGGGTAGCACAGACATTGAGCACAACATCCTGTGCCCTTGTCGGCCCAGAACGCAGGATAAGCTGGGGTGACTAAGTTAATCCATGAACAAGTATAAGTCATTACTGTCAAACTGTGTATAATTGCACGTGGTGAACTTTGACCTGACTTGCAGCACAGGTTTATTTATTTATTTATACCAGTATCACCACAAGTGAGTGCTCTGTTATGCTGTGATGTCATCACACAACATGTTACTAAGCAGTAGGGATTTCTGATCTGCTGCAGAGAGGCTTCTTTGATGAGGGACGAGACTGCACTTACCCGTGTCTTTGGGGTAACTTCGTGCTGGCTGGCAGTTCATGGGCATCACAGCTGGGTGGAATTATTGATGACTGGCATAGCACCTTTTGGTGTATATGAAAGCTAGTCCTCAGTCAGAGAGGAGACTTTCAGGTCAGATCCAGCTGTAATCCTGAGTCCTGTCCAAAGTGTGTGGTGTCTTCAACACTAGGATCTTAACTTCAACTTCAGAAGCAATCAGAGACACCAGGGAAGCCTAGATTTTCTGGAATCTCTTGGACTCCCTGACCAGCAACTCAAAAGAGGTTTCTCATGCCTCATGCTGGGGTTTTATTAGGTAGTCTGTGACTCTCACAGAAGGCGTTATCATCCCAAGTGGCGAAAGTTCATTTAAAGTATCTATACGTATGCACACACACGTATACACGTTATATATAGGTAAGTGTAAAAAATGATTCCCTGTCGTTTAACCATCCTGAGTGTTACTTCTCCCTCCTCCCCCTCTTTTGTATTGTCCCCCTCCCCAGTTTGGAATGTGTTCATTTTAAAGTTTTGATTTTATTGGTGGGAATAGTTCATAATAGCCTCTTGGTGGATTTTTGTTTGTTTTTTGTTTCTTTTTGATGAGTCACAGTCTCGTTATGAAGTCCAAGTTGTTTCCTGAGGGCAGGGATGACAAGTGTACACCACCATTCTTGGACTCCTCTTGTCTTTTTATGTCAACATTTGTAGTGGTGTGAATGTTGATATTCTGAATGTGATTTATTTGTTGTTTTCTCATTCTGTCATTATCTAAATGGTAAAGGTAGTTTCCATCGTGGTTAGTTTGCTTCAAAGAACCAAGTTTTACTTTTTTGAGCCTCTGTTAAAAACATGTTTTCTAAGCCAGGTGGTGGTGGCACACGCCTTTAATCCCAGAATTTAGAAGGCAGAGGCAGGCGGATCTCTGTGAGTTCGAGGCCAGCCTGGGCTACAGAGTGAGTTCCAGGACAGGCTCCAGAGCTACACAGAGAAACCTTGTCTCGAAAAACCAAACAAAACAAAACATGTTTTCTATTTTGTGTGTTTTTGTCCTATTTTTATTATTTTTTCAACCCTACTTTGAGTTACTCTTTTGGTATGGAATCTTAAGTTATCAATATCTAGCTTTAGGTGAATTTGTAAGTTTTGGGGAGGCATTGGTTTTATTGCTCAGTTACAGTATTATGTAATTTATATTTTGCTTTTATGTTTGAGTCATGGATTATTTAGAAATGTCTTTGTTTATAAATACTGTTTATCTAATTTTTCTTGTTACCGATTTCTAGTCTAAACAACTGATCAGATATCCTATGGGAAATGTTAGCCCTTTGAAAAATTAATAGGTTTTGGCTGATATGAACATAGTTGAGCATGTGTCCTTGTGGTATGAGCATGGGTATATGCCCAAGATTGGTATAACTGGGTCTTGAGGTAGATTGATTTCCAATTTTCTGAGAAACTGCCATACTGATTTCCAAAGGGGCTGTATAAGTTTGCACTCCCACCAACAGTGGAGGAGTGTTCCCTTTGCTCCACATCCTCTCCAACATAAGCAAGGCAACAGTCTTATACATGACATACAGAACCTGGAAACAACCTAGATGCCCTTCAACAGAAGAATGGATAAAGAAAATGTAGCACATATACACAATGGAGTACTACTCAGCAGTAGAAAACAATTACATCATGAAATTTTCAGGCAAATGGATGGAACTAGAAAATACCATCCTGAGTGAGGTAACCCAGACTCAGAAGGACAAACATGGTATGTACTCACTCATAAGTGGATACTAGATGTAAAGCAAAGGATAACCAGACTACAGCCCACAGCTCCAGAGAAGCTAGCTAACGAGGACCCTAGGAGGGCCGCATAGATCGCCCTGCAAAGGAGAAATAGGTAAGGTCTACATGGGGTTTTTATGAGCCAGTGTAGGGTCATAATATGTCCTTGAATGTACAGACTGTCTAGTTGTATATAGTATTCCATAGTTAACCCCGCCAGCAGGGTCCAGTTATTCACGGGTCCTGGGCCAGGAAACACCTGAAAGGAAACCATGGGGAGAGAGGGGAAGGGAGGCCAGGCGCATAATAATTGACAAGAATCAGTCTGAGACGCGTCAAGGCTCCGTTTATTGAAAATGATGCTGAAGCTTTATAGGCAGTTTTCAGGCGGGGAGGGGAGCAGAGAGGACAAGGAATGAAGAGTGCGAATTCCTTAGGACAGTTCAGAGTGAGGTCACTTTGGTCCCAGGCTCTGCAGCCGAGCTAATTACCATTTGTTTAAAGTGTTTACCTTAATCGTAAATCCTGGGGTTGGCCGGTACCAGGCCTCTGTCATGGGTTGATTAACACATGTTTCAGGAGGTCTTATCTAATTGTAAATCCTGAAGGCTGCTGTGCCAGGTATCTGAATTTACGAAGTTTTGATAACTCAGGGAAAGTGATACAGCTGTCTCTAACAAATTCCCCCTCCTTACTATAAAAAATGGACCAAGTCCATGTGATCGGGGTTTGGGGTGGATATTGGAATTTTAGCATCCCCAGTTCAGTAGTACCCAGACATAAATTATAAGCACAAGGGCAAAAAGCCCTGTGATGGCTGATAGAGTTCCCTATCCTAAAGGGACTTGGAAATGAGAATGAGGACCAGTTATTATTTATCTTAGGTTCCCTATGACAAGAAATTCCCTTTTGATCTAACATTTCGGGGAGGGGAACAAGGACGATGCTTCAAGCTGGCATTGGGGCGCAGTTGTTGGGGGGGAAAGGGGGCCCAGAAAGTTGAAAAGCTGGTCTGGGCTGGTCTGCATCAGCTTTTAGCACGTCCGGAGCTCACAGTCGTCTGGAGCAGAGTAGTCAGCGACTGAAACTTGGAGGTGTTTGCCAGTCAAGTAGAAATCTGTTGAGACAAACTCAAACTAGGAACAGAAGTTAAAATTTATAAACTTATTTGTAACCCTTAGGTCCATATCCTTAGTAATGGGAAAAGTAGGAGTCTCAGAACCAGGAAAGAGGAAAAATACCATCTTTAGGAATACTTATCTGGGGTCCTTTCGACCTCTGTGAAGTGGGTCTAGGTTTTATGACTCTTTTGTTCTTTTGAGGTCTATTTACAAAATGACATAAATGTTTTAGATACATTAACAGACAAAGCATGTAATGGGTATCTGTAAAACAACAGAAGTGGACTTATACCTTTGAGTTTCAACAAGAACTACAGTTTTGGACATTTTTCTTTTATCTAGAAAGCCAGGTATAAATTGGACAGAGATTTTTTAGCCTGGTGAGAAGCATTTTTAGGTTTACATTTAGACATATTTAGATGACATTTAAAACAAATCTAAAATGTTGAGCTTTTGGCTGAACAATAAGTAGTCATTGCTCCATTAGCTCATCAGGACTCCTAAATGTTAAGTTCTGAACCATAGAACAGGAGAGTAATCTGAAACATATCTGGTTTTAG